>VDFB02221391.1:0-18435 GCA_007258455.2 Sequoia sempervirens | reverse complement strand
CTTTCAGAGCCTTCAATGGTGTTAAAATATGTAAACAAAAACTCCTAAAGCATCCTAATAGACATAGATTCAATAGGGATCAAGTATTTAACAAAAGAACACCATAAAAGTGCCAAAAACTGTGTTTTTCACTATTTCCAGAAAACAGTCCATACAATGCTTGCTCCAAACATCCAACCTCCATACAAATGATTATTTTGGCTTTGTATATCCTTTCCCCAATTGATCCAACTATTTTGGATTGATTAAGTTGCATAAAAGTGATTAAAACTCATAAAAGCTAGTTACCCGCCCAAATTGGAATTCAAATATTTAAATTTCCAAAATTACATTTTATTATTTCCCACTAACTAGAAACATTAAAAACCATTACATTATTATTGTTCAACCTTATTTGACACCATTAAAGCATTATAAACCTACCTAATCTCCTAGAACATGATTGTTCCCTTTATATTGCAATTTGGTCCTAGGATCCTTATTAGAACCCTTAGGACTTTTGACCTCTTTAATGTGTTCACCCATTCCAAAGGCCATTATAGACTCCAAGATATCATAATTGATGCTTTGAGGTGATTGATAGGTCTTCAAGACCCCTGCATTCTCCTGTCTCTTGAAGAGTTCCTTGAAGAGATTGGGTGCTCCTGCACCACTACTATCCATATACAAAACATTAACAGCATTAACAAATACAAGGATATTAATGACAATGAAGTAACAATACTTCTAATCCTCTTAACAAGTTTCCACAACAAATGTTCATGTTGCAGTGTTGATGATCCCTAAAACACATGATAGTTAGGATTACAAGCAACTACTTCATTTTCATGCTTCAGATCACCTTCTTTTTCAACCTTTGCAAACATGAGCGAAGAATTTTTTCTCACATACATAAGCCTCGTCATTTTCTTTGTGTTCACTAGTGGAGAATCAACTGCAATCTTCTTTTCCTTCTTTGGACGAAACTCTGAATGAAGCTTCCAAGAGTTAGCTTCCTGATGTCCACCTTTGTTGCAATAAGCACAAGGCATTTTCAACATCCAACCTTTCTTTCCCTTCTCTTTCTTTTGAATTAGAGATGGGGCTTTACGTAGTGTCCCTTTCCTAGTTGACTCTACCTTCCTAAACAAAGCCATTATTTTCCAACACTTAGAAAAACTATGGTTATTCAACCCACAAAATGTGTATGGTCTTTTATACCATTAACTTTTTACATTTCCAATCTTCTTATAATCAAAAGGAACATTGGAATAATTAGGCTTATTATACCTCTGATGGTCACCCTTGGTGCATGCATGCCGAGAAGAATCTATGTTCATTCTTCTCTTGGACATCTTGCATGTGTCACCACTTCCTGAAGGTGAAGTTCCATTGCCTCTCTCAGGTTGTTCTTGGAATGGTTCTTCTTTCGGAGAATTCCTTGCATCCACTACCTTGAAGCATTCTCCTTCACCATACCCTGATCCTGCATAGTGAGGTCTAGCTTCCAACTTCACAGGTTCAACCATGCCTTGTCCATGACTTCCAAGGTGCTTTCCTTCATAGCCCATCTTGGTTAACAACCCTAGTCCAACACTTTGAGATTCTTTCTTAGAATTACCAAGAGAACAAGGAAGAGAATGAGAAGAATGAGGAACTTTCACTGAGTCTGCATTTTGGCTTTCTTCAACAAGCCTTTTTTTTTAGACTTCCATTCCTCATACATTACATCAACCTTGGCTTTCATTTCCATGAAGGATTTACAAAATTCTACATAAAAAACAAAAGAATGAAGCTAGTTCTCCTTATGTGATGACATCTCGCCTCACTGCTTGAATTTGCTCCAAGTATTCCACAACCTGCAACTTATCAGACTAGCTCTGATACCAAACTTGATATGTAAAATCCTTACTATGAATCACTTAACAACTATTAGATTCACCAGGATACAGATTTAATTTAAGATCAAAACTGATGTTGCTTGTGAATTATGCAAATAAACACATAAAATGTAGGAAAAAAAAGAATTTGACAATATAATGCACCAAGAAAATAGAGAGAAAATATTTGATAATGGAGTTCACCAGACTCTAGCTACATCTCTAGATCTGCAAATATGTGTGATCATTGCCATTATTATGATGCAATTTCTTTTACATCACCATGGTCTTTCACTGAGTTACAATTCGCTTCAAGGAAGAATGTTACACTTCAAGCTATTCCTGCTTCCACACTACAATGACAGGATCTATCTGGAAACATGTTTGTGCCTAACTCCTTTGTCACCTTTAAAATGCTTTCAAGTAATAAAACTGCAACTCAATCTCTCTCAATAATAGTACATGAATACAATAAATGAGGCATCAAGCCTTTACAATCAACTTTTAAATTCGTACAAAATCTCTCAAATAAAACAATGAGTTTTTATCTCTTCCTATTCTTCTAAGAGACTACTCATAATTCTCTCAAAAGACTCACTAAGTTTTTATCTCTCCATACAAAAGACCACTTAGCTCACAAAACTCTCAAAACCTCTGAATTCCAAACTCACACTCCTACTACCCCCCCTTTATACATAATTATGGCTAAAAAATACAAAAACCATCATATTAAATAAAATAACAAATTACCAACAAATACCCTTTGTTTCCAAAAAATAATAACCCTTTTAAAACCCATTTTTAATTTTTATGAGATTTTGTTTTAATCCCACCAAATCCTCTTGGGATCCCACAAAATTTGATCCCACCAAATTGATTTTTGTGAGATAAAATAAGCCTCCACACTTTATTTTCAAAAATAAAGCATGGTACATGAATTTTTGTGAGATTTTTTCCACATCACCTGCAATTCCACGTCACCATCTAGTCAATTTCCATGTGACATGCTGACATCATCATTTGACTTAAAATTTGACTAGCTATATTTTGCTCATATGTGTTGGTGTAATTAAAAGTGTTGTACCTTGTCCTAGGTCCTAATTACACCTTAGTTAAGTTTACTTAGGGACCACATAGGAGGTTGTTGGAGATTTTCCACTTTTGGTGGACTTGACATGTCATTACTTTATCACTTCCACCTTTTGTGGTGATTATCACATTATCACTTTTCCACTTTAGGTGGAGTGATAGCTTTTCATAGTTGTCTCATGTCATAAGATTATGACACTTGTCATAATCTTATGCCCTTCTATTTTTTCACCTTGGCTATATAACCAAGGGGTCTCCTATGTACTTTTGCTCATTCTATCATATTTGCATTATTGGAAGAATATAGTTTATTCTTGTCATCTTGTTTCTATCTATCTTATGCTTGTGCTTTCTATTAGGCCTCTAGATCTTGGGTGGCTACCTTCATAGCCAATTCTTACAATATGGACTCCGTTTTATGTGAAACAAGTTACATTGGGTTTGTCTTCTCGAGCTCTCTAGTTTGATATCGCTTTTGCCTGATTTGGCAATAATCAATTTTTTTAGTCAACCATCTAGCACCCTCAGGCTTTGTTGAACTTTGATCGAGCATATCTCAAGAAAACATAATCCTTTTGATGCACTTCAAGTTGCGTTGGGATTGTATCACTGTGCTCTATGCATTAATGCTAGTTCTGGGAGATTTTGAGTCAGTTGAATTTTGAGGTCTTCGAGATCCACCTAGATCAAAAGAAGATTTTTCAATGAGTGCCCAACTCTCTTTCGGAGAGAAGTGAGGTGGAACTCTAACTGTGACTAGATAGTTAGCTATGTTAGCACACTAGGGTGTTTGTACACTGATGGAGAATAGATTCTCATTAGGAAAATAGTCATCTATGGCTTGATTATCTTCTAATGTAGTCAACCTTTAGAAAAAATATGTAACAACATTGGCCTTCCCTGGCTTATCCACAATGGTTATTTAAAACTCTTGCATCAACAATAAGCATGTCTCTAGTCCACCTGTGATTAGAGGTTTATTCATGAGATATTTAATGGTTGAATGATCAATGTGCACAAAGATTTGATAGCCTATTATGTAGTGCCTGAATTTGTTTAGGGCATAGATCACTGCCAACATTTCTTTCTCTATTGATGTATAGTTGAATTTAGCTTGTTGCAAATTTTTTCTGATAAAATAAATGGAATTTTCAATAGCTCCTCCTTTCTGTCCTAAGACTACTCCTATGGAATAATCTAATTCATTTGTATGGATGTGGAAAGGAAGCTCCCAATTAGGTCCTTTGAGTACAGGAGCACAAGTCAAGGCTATCTTCAAATCAGAAAATGCCTTGTCACAATATTCAGTCCATTGGAATTCAACATATTTAGTGAGGAGGGTATACAATGGTGTTGCTATTTTGCTAAAAACCTTGATGAACCACCTATAATAGCCTGCATGTCCCAAGAAACTCCAAACATCCTTCTATTTTGCAAGTGTGGGAAGATATGTGATCACCTCAATCTTTGCAGGATCTACTTGAATTCCTTTGTAAGAGATGTAGTGTCCAAGAACTACACCTTCCTACATCATCATGAAGCACTTTTCATTGTTTAAAGAGAGATTTTGATCTTCACATCTCTATAGGACTTTCTTGAGATTCTCCATTTCTTCATTGAAATAGCACCATAGGTGGTGAAATAATCCATATAAATTTTCATGCAATCATGAGAAATGTCTGAAAATATGCTAACGACTACCCTCTAAAAAGTTGCAGGTGCATTGTATAAGCCAAATGGGAGTACCGAGTAGGCATAGGTCCCCCATGGATAGGTAAATGTGGTCTTTTCCTAGTCCTCTGGTGCAATTTTGATCTAGTTGTAGCTGTTGAATCCATCTAGAAAAGAAAAGTATTTTTTTCCTACAAGTGAGTCCAAAACTTGATCTATGAAAGGTAAGGAAAAATGGTCCTTTTTGGTACCAGCATTAAGTTCCCTATAATCAGCACAAACTCATCATCTCCCTCCCTTTTAGGAACAATCACTAATGGAGACACCCACTGGATATCTAAAATGGGGTAGATAAATCCTACATCTAGCAACTTATTCAATTCTCCTTTTACAATATCTCTCAATGTAGGGTTAATTCTTCTTTGTGGCTGCCTCACTGGGGTGCAATCATCTCTGATATAAATTCTGTGAGTGCAAAGATTAGGATCCAATCCCTTCATCTAATGATAGTCCCACACAAATTCATGTTGATGGGTCCTCAATAAGTTTTCCAATAACAATTTTTGTTCTTCACTCAGTTTGTCATTAACATTCAGATACTTTCCTTCTGACACCTGTACTTGTGTAGTTGACTCTATCATATCGGCTTCATTAATATACGGTACCTTAAGTTCATATGAAATAAATATATGGGACATACCTATTGTTGCAAGAAGTTTGTCTTCAGGAACAATGGTTGTAGGAATAGTGGCTGCAAGAAGAGTAGGCATAAGTGTCTTGAATGGAGTAGCAAAATGAAAGATAATGTTTCCTCCACTTCATTATGGTTCTAAATGATGTTAACCAATACTTCATCTTTGTTTTAAAGCTTCATGAAGGAGCTTCTGTCTAACATCATAAGATGCACCACATAATTAACTTCCTTGGCCTCCTCACTAACATGTGGCCATAGGATTATCTTCACCATCGGATGGCTGAGAAGGAGGATAAAGAACAAAAAAATTGGTACTCTTCCCATTAGAAATGGTCATGTCACCTGACTGGCATCAAATATATGCATATGCAATTTCTAACAATGGTCTTCCAAGAATAATGGGATACCCTCCTAGTGTAGCTTTAGGAGAAAGAATCATGAAGTTTGTTGTGTACTCCCAGGAGTCTAGAATCACCATAAGATCCTCCACTATACCATCAAGCTTAATAGTAGAGCTATCAACAAGTTGTAGGATAGTAAGAGTAGATATCATTCTTGTAACATTTAGTTGTTGTAGGATGTCCTTGGTCATTACATTTATTGTTGCCCCTAAATCAATCAAATCATTCTTTATTTGAATCTCATTTATAAAAATTGCTACCACAGGACTACCTGGGTCACTGTACTTAGGGATAGTCACTTTTCCAAGCATGATGTCAGCTAGTTGTCCCACCACATGAACCGTAGTGGGGTCTTTCTTTTCCTTCCTAGCTTCTTGAGGCATGCTTCTTCAATTTCCTTACAATAGATTGGGACATCCTTTATGGCCTGAAATAGAGGTATTTGGACACATATATGCTTCAGCTGATCCAAGATATCAAAGGTCATGTTCTCCTTTTCTTCCTTCTTCTTGGAAACTTCCAATCTCTGAGAAAATGGTGGTTCTTATTCAGTCCGCTTGACTTGGACTGGTTCAGGATTTTTAGGTGCACTTGGCTGAATGGGATCATTCAAAGGTTCCTCTTCCTCTTCCATGGGAAGCTTAGTGATAATGGGTTTGGTAGGGGCTGGTAAAGTAGTTGTTGAACACAGGTGGATGTCACTTACACTCATAACATATGCAAGGAATTGATTTAAATCAAAAAATTATATAGGATGTTGTGGTATGTTATTTGGATTAGGTGTACGCTGAGTTGGTAGCTGAGTAAGTTTAGGTGCATTTAATCTTGAATTAGTAGGTGGAGGCATTATAGCAGGCTACTGGGGATAAGAAGGTGGCTGCATGTAACTAGTTGTTTGGGTAGGCCGTTGTTGTCCTCCCCTCTATTGATTTTTTTGTTGCCAATTTCTTGGAGGTGGTTGTCAATTCCCTTGAAATTGTTGCCAATTCTCCTAAGGTTGTTGCCACTAGGGTGGAGAGGTTTGATGATTGGGCCAAGCATTTGGAGGGTTACCCCAACACTATGGTGGATATCCTCCATAGCTAGATGGATATGGGGGATTCCATTGGTTACCAGATGAATAGGAATTAAAATATGGACCAACATAAGAGAGTGGACCTGGTGGCATACCTTTTCTTGTAGCCCAAGGCCTCCTTTGTGCAACATAGTAGACTTGATCTCCTTCAATATGAATTGTCTTGAACTCAGGTGCAATCTACTTGCCTTCAATATTAGCTACCATCTTGCATCTACAATAATCCTTCTTTTTTCTGTAATGGGGGCAATAATCTACCAACATTTCCTTTGCCTCCTCTTGCTTCTTCTTGTCCTAAAGTGTATCTAGCTGAGTAGCTATATTTTTTATAATGTCTTGCTTGAATTCTGCTAGCTAATGAGTAATCTCCATTCTTGAAACTCCATTGGTAGATGACTTACCCATGGAAGATTGGTAAGCTCTCCCTTTATTTGAATCTTCACTAGAGTAGTTTTGGCATATTTTCTTGATATCATCCTATGGAACTTGGGAGATATCTCCTCCCATTAGGTCCAAGGCATCAGTGCAGTTGTCATTGATTCCTCTTAGAAAAAAAAAGAAACTTTATTGAGTTTTCATGTCCTCCCAAGTTTCCACAGTATCTTTCCCTAGCCTCATGAACCATCTTAATGTAACTTCTTTTAGAGTGGTATGAAATAGCTTAAGCCTATGGGCATCAGTGGTATAATCATAACTCCTACAGAGTATATCAAAATCAAACAAGAAGGTATCAAGATCTTCTATTACAAGTCCATAAAACTTGGGGAGTGTTGAAGCAAGGATATTTTTTATGTTGTCAACTTCATTTTGATGGGAAATGGGGAAAGGAAAAGTTGGTTGGATAGGTCTATTCCTATTTGCATCACCCATGCCTGCTTGATGTAGTTCCAAAGCAAAGGGGTTCTCAAGCTAATTTTGGTCTTTAGAGGAAACTTCAGAGCTAGTCAAATAAGGAAATGCATCAACAAAGGGGTGTGGATCTTCTTCTTCTTCTCTTGGTAGGTTCTGATATTCAACTAGCTAGAATGGATTAGGATTGTTAGGAAGAAATCTCCCATAAGCATCCATTCTCCTTCCTCTATGCATGCAGTATCAAATCACTATCAGTGAGCTCACACAAAGAATTTGTAAAGAATAAGGAGGGTCATTACTTCCTAAATTAGGGTATACTAAGAACAACTTCTAGAAACACTATAGCAAGAAAAAACTACCAATGACTCCAAAGAACTCCCTAGTTTGACACCATCAATGACAATGGTGCCAAAAATGTTTGCCTCCTACAATGATTCAACAACTAGGCTTTTGCACCCATGATTCAAATATTGGACATTTAAGTTGAATAGCTATTTCAATCATCATGAAGGTGCATTTAACTTGTCAGTCCAAGGATGTGAACTCGAAATGGGTCAATAGAGTATGTGCACTAGGAAATCAAAGTAGCCATTTTCATTCTACAACTAAGAAGTATGTAATAAAAATAAATTGCTTGGAAAGGAATAACATAAATGTTGAACATCAACCAACAACCATACTAAGCTTGAAATGCATGACAAAAATAAAAATCTAAACAACAGAAAAACTACTATGTTCGCTTTGCTTGTAGAAATAGTCAGTGCCGGATTCTTAACTAATGACTGAACAAAAAGTAACAACTAGGCTAAATTAAGCTAAGTACGGATTTCTCACCAAGTGGGTCCCCTTTGTTAGTGTAATTAATTAATTATTACACTATCATAAGTTAACCTAGGTCATATTTCATTTAGTCCTAGGTCGCATTTTTAATATACCATTTAATAAATGGGATAATATTCCCTTCCTTGTTTATGGGATAAGATTCCTTCTAGAACTTATCTCAACATTTAATAATCATCTAGATAAGGTTCACATGTTGTCACATGTTAGATCATGACACATGGCAACATCTCTTGCATCTTAGGTTTTCCTTCTTGCCTATATAATCAGACACTTTGTTAATTTGTAACATATCAATCATATCATTTTCATCATATCATATCAATATAGAATCTTTATTCAACATTCCATAGTTGCAAAACTTTCCTTTGTGGTTGATTATCTTTCATGGATAAGGTCCTTTATTGAAGATTCTAGAGCTTGAAGGACTGTGCATCCATAATCTCAACATGGTATCAGAGCTAGTCCATTGAAACATCAACCTTTGATCCAGGAAGTTGGAGTGCAAGATTATTGCAAGCTTGGATTTTTATGTTGCAAGCTAGTTGGTTCTACTTGGGAGCCAAGTTGATTTCTAGTGCACATCAAGCTCTCTCCAACCTCTCCATTGTGTCCAAAAGGCCTTAAAACCCATAGATCACCTGTTCATTTTCCAAAATCAGATTTATATCGACTGGGAGCCTTTGAGGTATAATCTAGGGTTTTCATTTTTTGTACTATCTGTACACTTCTACAGGAAAAAATCTCCCCTCTCAATCTTGTTCAAAGCAAATTTTGTTTAGAAAAAAAAAAAAAATGGCTATTTTGGGTGAATTTTTTCTAAATTTTAGGCATAAATTAATCTATTCTAGCGACCTGGTATTTTAATTTTCAATCAGCATCATTATTTTTTCTATGACTATAGTGTTTGGGGTTGAAAAAAAAAATCAGCATTCATAGTACTTTGCAGATTTATTCTTATTAGCTTTTTTATTTAATATTTTGAATTGTAAACATTTGCAATATTCAAAAAAAAAAAAATTATAGCGACCACTCTGCAGATTTCAGTTAGCCCTATCCCATCAGTACCCTTAGCCGACATCATCCATCAGCCCCACTCCCATCCTCCGTCATCAGAGTCAGTTTTCCAACACTCGTCAGCGAGCACCTGACGAAAATTGATCATCGTGCACTCGCTGGGGTTTTTCCTGGTCTGGCCACCACCCATTGATGTTTTTTGACCTCTAATCGAGCACCATCGAAGACTAAGCCTTAGCCCCTAGTTCGATCAGAACTGAGCGCTCCACGTAAGTTGAGAAATGCCACCAGTGCTGGCCACACCACCCGCCAGAACCACCTGTGCACCACTCCGACTCTGCCCATCTGACAGAGTATTTATTTTTTTCCTACTCTATGCCCATGGTCACATCAACGACCAAGGGCTTTTTTTTTTAGCCCCTGGGTGCTATAATTTTTCACCTAGTTAGCCTATTCAATTCAAATAGTAGTTTTTCTTCCAAGGGCCATATCTTTGTGCCATGGTATCAAAAATTTGCAAAAAAGATATCGATAGAAAGAGAACTCAGAGCACTATCTAGTGGTGCCATCCATTTTGTAGGCTTTTTCTACTATAAAAATAGAAAGTCAACTGAATTCAACCCTTCATTCTAGACTTGGAGGCATATATCTTCTCATCAGATTGTCAGATTTCGGTGATTCTAGTAGAATTTGGGAGATATTTCAGTGCTTTTTTTATTAATCCACTCACTTTCTTTGGTTTCAATTCCAGGTATCTTCTATTCGTTTTTTTGCAATTTGGTACATTTTCCTGATTCCTGAGACATCCTAAAGCTTGAAGAATAATTTCTTGATCTCAGAGGCATATTTTTAGTTGCATATCTATTTGGAAGTTTTTCTTTGCTGTTGAAGGTCATTTGTCTTTTTGTTTTTTGGAGAAATTTCATTATGGGGCTTGCATATTATTCTCCTTTGACTATGTTTCACAAGGGAAACTATAAACAATGGCGGGATGGGATTAGCCACCATCTCCAATCACTTGATCTATTGCCTCATTTGTATGGTATAGTTCCCCATCCAAGTGAAGGTATTCATGAACTTGCTTGGAGTTGCAACATATACACTATTTTGGAGATCATTGAGATGCAAGTTGATTGTGATGTTTTGAGATTTATTGATCATTGTAATTTTCCTCATATACTTTGCTAAGCTTTGGGAGATCTATGGAGATTCTGACACTCCACTGTTCCTTGATGGTCATGATTTAGAATGTCATTCTTCAAATCAAGTACCCAATGATGATATTGTTGTGTAGGAGGTTTATTTCCTTGATTCTTTTGAAGAGGTTGACAAGGTTTCTTTAGGTACTTATTCTCCATTAGAGACAGTTGGTTTCCCTTCACATTCAATGATTCCTTGTGCATATTCATTGATTGAGGCTTCCACTATCATCATTCATCAGGACACCTTCAATTTTCTAGACTTGATATCAAGGGATGGCTTCATTTTAGGTATCACTGACTTGGCTACTTCTACAAGTTTGGAGGACATTCTTGATGGGATATCACTCCTCTATTCAGATCACACTTTGGAGAGCTCTCTTGAGTCTCCTCATCCCTTTGTCTCAACCTTGAATGGAGATCTAGAGACTATCTTGGAGGCGTGTGGTTTCTCTTTAGAGATTTCATGTATGAGACTTCTTCCCTATCATTCCATTTAGGATTTGAGGTTTCTTCAGCATCTACTGTTGGATTGGCTTTAGGCTTCTTTCAGTGGTTTTGAGAAGACTACATTTAGTGGAGGCTATCAAGTCTCCATAACATTCATCATATCCATCACATTGTCTTTGGATATTGTTCAACATCAGTTTCTGCATCGTCTTGGTTTGTCACCCTCTTCATTGTTTGGGACTATGGCATCTTCATCATATGGAAAGGAGACACATGAGTAGAGTTTAGAGACATCATCAAAATCCACCTTCATCCTTCCTTCCTTCAATTCCTATTTGCAATGGGAAGCATCTCTGCACTTGCACTTGGTTTTGTTTCTTCCAAAAGGGACACAATTTTTTTGTCAACATTGGATGATGTTTTGTCTTTAGACACTTACCATTTTTTTAGGTGATCACATCTTCTGGGGGGGATATATGGTCTCTCTCTTTCCCTTCAATGGGGGGGCTTTTGTATTGTATCCATGTGACAGATGGTGTCCTTGGGGGATATTTGGGAGTCCTCCATCCCATCTTATCTCACTTTTATGCATTTTCATCTTTTTTGGAGAGGGGTTTTGTTCCCACTTGGTTTTCCCTTTTCTCTGGTTGTGGGAGATTTTTCTATATCTTCATGTACATGGGTACCTAACATGGCCTCGTAGCTAGGACCCATCATCATCATCTTCTTGCATAATCATTGCATTTTCCTCTCTAAGTTGAACTTATGGGGGTGTGTTAGTGTAATTAATTAATTATTACACTAGCATAAGTTAACTTAGGTCATATTTCATTTAGTCCTAGGTTGCATTTTTAATAAATCATTTAATAAATGGGATAATATTCCCTTCCTTGTTTGTGGGATAAGATTCCTTCTAGAACTTATCTCTGTTGGAGTTAAAATGACACTAAGAGGGGGGGTGAATCAGTGACTTAACTATTTGACTGATTTTTAAAATATTTAAACACACAGCTCAGATTTGATCTCAATATCATTCTGATTAAAGCATTCATGAGTTGAATGTAATCATTCATAAACAGAATTGAGAAAAATAATGACTCAATTATGAACAGAAATAACAACAGCAAAGTATAACAGAGAGAACACAGAAGAACAAAGAGACACAATATTTTGCCGAGTGGAAAACCCTCCTGGGGTATAAAAACCACTCCCTAAATGCCTTCCAGTCTTAATCTTTTAATCAACTGTTCACAATGCCTTATAGGATGTTTTGAGCACCCACTCAAGGAGCACCAACCCCTCGTTTAGAGATATCTATCTCAAGGAGTACCAACCCCTCAGTTTACTTTTTGAACAATAGTGATGATTCAGAGGATTTCTTTGTTTTCAGTTAAGCACATATCTCTCTGTTTTCTCATCTACACAATACCTTAAAGATTCAATAATTGAATCCCTAAAATACTACGTAGAAAAGAAATTTACAATCTTTCCATTTTTATTCAGATTTTTATTGTAGAGTTTTATAATACATTTTCTTATAGTCAAAGAATGATATTCTTTTGATTTACAACAACGGCCAAACTGAAAACTTAGTTTTCTGCTTCTATTTATAAATGCCAGAAAAGTAACAGACTTCAGAAGTAACAGTAGAACAACCAACCAAAACAAGAGTCGTTTCACCCAGCTTTTGTAACTTGTGAGATCATTTCTCAGAAAAATCTGTAACTCCCATGGCTCCATCAACCACTGTCGAGCATCCAATCAGAGAGGTGCATCAAACAAACCTTCCATAAACCTTTGTAGAAAATGTTACAGTCAGCAACAACAAAAACATAAACATTCATGATGGTGGCCAGGCTAGGGTTCGATACCCAGCCAAAAAGAATACGCTCAAAGAGTTTTCCCTAATCACCTTTTTATTTCCATCGATGACACGTTATGCCGTAGGCAACTCTAATGTTGCCAGACAACCTTATGGTTGTCGCCTTCGCCAAGATTCACAAGAGTCAGAGAGAAGACATATCGAATACAACATGCTACGTCGATGATCTTCCTTAGTAAATCGTTCTTTCACTGGGACATGAGGAAACTTCTTACCGAGATGCCCTTTTAGTTTCATTCACAATCGCTGTAACAAACAACTTTTGGGGAGACCTCTTGGAGAAAAAAAAAACTTTGTCATTCTGAAAGACATTCGATACACATTATCACCGTGACAATTTAACACCTATGCCGAAGGTCTTTATCATTTCCAAGTTGCTAAGACTATACATAATCGGGGAGACACTATATAGACTGCCCCTTGTTTTGCCGAAACATCCCGAGCCCACCTGTTTGCCAAGACTTCCAAAATGTCCTGCCAAAAGCAATTGTCTGACGATAGTCGGTGTGACATTGCATATTCATTCTAACCTCACGCCAAAACCTTAAGCTCTTTCTAATAGACTTCCATCCACCACCGGTCGGTGTGACATAACAAAATTGCCAAGACCATATAATGACGCCTCAACTTTTGCCGATGAAATTCCATAAGCACAAGTTGGTGAGACCAAGTGAAGTCGCCAAGACCTCAGCCCAATATCGCTCAATTAGGTTGAAGTTCTCTCAAAGAGCAGTTCGGTGAGATTCCTCTCAAAAAATAGATAAAACCTTTTTAGCACGAGTCGGTAAGACAAGAAAGACTCACTATGACATTAACCCGAGGATGATTTCCTTTGCCGATATGCTCATTCTGAAGCAGGTCAGGGAGACACAAGGGAATCACTAAGACCTTATCCTAACGGTATTACATATGTCGATAGATAACACATTTTGTTGCCGAAACCAAAGACAAGTCTTGTCGAAAGCATCCTATAAGATAAATTCAATTGCCATGACACCATAAATGTCTTGTCGATAGGCAACTTAGACATTTCAAAGTGGATCGATGAGACCCTGCCATACTCATGCCGATATGTGTAAGCCAGTGATATGCAAAAAGAACCATCCTGACAAAGAAACCAACTTACAAGCTTTGTCAGTCACAGAGATAGCATTCATAACTTGAACCAGAATTCTCATCACTATGAAATTAAAGCATAACAAATAACTTTCTGTAATAGCCAAGAGACATCAAAGAAGTGCCATTGTAAATCATAAGGATCAGAGATTTTGTCATCAAGGACAAACCATAAACACATCTGAGATCCAACAAACTCCCCCATTGTCCTTGATGGCAAAACACAAATGACTCTCCCCCTTTTTGCCTCAATGACAAAGAGTAGAAGAGAAGATCATGCATTGCCATGTAACACAACTGAGAAGCCAACCAAAACATAATGAGAAACAGCTACAAAAAAAAGAGTAGTAGTGCAACAACCAAGATTGTAGGAGAGCTGTAAGTGAATAAAAAAAAATATGTAACTTGCTCCCCCTAAGCAGTAGCTTGGAGATTCAGTGAAGTAATGATTGAGAGATAACTCCCAATCAAAGTCTCAACCTTTCAAATAGCTCTTTTGCTAAGGGCTTAGTAAAAATGTCAGCCACCTGATCTTGAGATCCAACAAACTGTAAGTAGACTTCATTAGCCAAAACCTTTTCTCGCAGAAAATGAAACTTAATAGCAATATGTTTAGTTTGAGAGTGCATAACAGGATTTTTTGATATATTTATCACACTAGTGTTATCACAAAGAATGGAAACAGGTTTGAAACATCAATACCCATATCTGAAAGAGTCTGACTCATCCACAATACTTGAGTACAGCATGAAGTGGCATAAATGTATTCTGCTTTAGCAGTAGAAAGAGAAACAAACACTTGTTTCTTGCTGTGCCATGCCACTAAACGATCACCAAGAAAGAATGCAACACCACTGGTGCTTTTCCTATCATCCAAACAACCAGCCCAGTCAGCATCAGTATAAGCAATCAAAGAAAAATCATTGCTCCTAGGATACCAAAGACCATAATCAAGAGTGCCCTGGATGTATCTAAAGATTTTTTTAACACTAGTAACATGAGATTCTTTAGGTGATGCCTGAAAATGTGCAATAGTGCAAACCGCCTGCATAATGTCAGGTCTAGAGGCAGTTAAATATAAGAGACTGTCGATCATTGATCTGTATTCCGTTTGATTTGAATCAGGAGAATCATCAATTTTAGTAAGTTTGCATCCAATAGCCATTGGAGTGCTAACAGGATGACACTCATCCATTTTAAATTTTGTAAGCATCTCTCTAGCATATTTGGATTGAGATAGAAATATTCCAATCTCACATTGAGAGATTTGAAGACCCAAAAAGAAATTTAATTCTCCTAACATTGACATTTCAAACTCAGATTCCATTAATTGAGAGAACTTTTTACTCATAGTGACATTATTGCAGCCAAAGATAGTATCATCAACGTAAATTTCAACAACTAAAATATCTGAACCTTTAGTTTTAACATAAAGATTACTATCTACACCTCCTCTAACAAAGCCATTAGAGATTAAATGACTGTCCAGCCTAGAGTACCAAGCTCTAGGTGCTTGTTTTAGGCCATAGAGAGCCTTTTTCAACCTGTAGACATGGTTAGGATTATCTTTGCATATAAATCCTTCAGGCTGTTCAACATAGACCTCTTCATCTAAATAGACCTCTTTCTATTCATTAAAAGGCGCTTTTCCATACCAAAGTTCATAAGGAGTGTGTTTAGATTTCACCCTAAGTTGCACTCTATTCAAAATGTATACAGTTGTATGAACAGCTTCTTTCCAATACATATCAAACAACTTAGCTTCATCTAGCATGGTTCTAGCCATTTCTTTTACAGTTCTATTTTTACGTTCAACTACCCCATTTTGTTGAGGTGTTTTAGTTGCAACATACTGTCTTTTAATACCATGTTGTTCACAGTAATCAATAAACTCTTGAGAGGCGAACTCACCTCCTTTGTCTGATCGAAGGAATTTGAGTTTCAGATCAGATTCATTTTCAACCATTTTTCAAAAAAAATTGAACCTTCCAAAGGCTTTTGATTTGTGCTTAAGAAATGTGACCCATATCATTCTAGTATAATCATCTACAAACAACATAAAGTACCTTTCACCATTAATAGACCTTGTTCTAGTTGGTCCACATAAATCAGTATGCACAAGCTGTAAAGGTTTTGAAGAAGAATGTTCTTTTGACTTGAAGCTGATTTTAGTTTGTTTACCACTTAAGCATTCTTTGCACACAGAGTTTTCTGGTTTGCTAAGAATTGGTAGACCTCTAACATTCTGATTTTTTACTAATTCTAACCAAATTTTCAAAGTTTATGTGTCCTAATCTTTTATGCCATAACCAATTCTCTTCAATTTGGCCCATTAGACACATACCTTGATTATTGTCATTGCATGATGAGTCAAGAAGATTGTACACATTTCCTTTTGTCCTCCTTCCAGTTGCAACAACCTTTCCAAGCTTGTTCTTAATCTCACATCCCTGCGAAGTGAAAAGAACATGATAACCACTATCACAGATTTGACTAACACTTAGAAGATTGTGTTTGAGACCTTCCACATAGTACACATTATAGATAGGAGTGTCTTCATTCAGAAGAAGTGAACCTCTACCTTTAATTTGAATACCAGAGTTATCACCAAACTTAACATATCCACCTACATAATCTTCAAGTTTTATAAAATTTTCCTTGTCACCAGTCATATGGTTAGAACATCCACTGTCCAGGACCCATAAGTCATTTTTCTTTGAATGAAAAGTAGTTTGAACCAACATAGTTTGTTTAATGTTGTTGACAGTCTTAGGTTTCCAAACCTTTTTAATTTTTTGCTATTTAGATTGCAGATAAGTTTTGCACTATTTGACAGAATGTCCTAAAGTATTGCATTTAAAACATCTGATCTATCTAACAAAACCATAGTGTTTCCTAAGACCAAACCTGGGTATTCTAGAATTCATAAGCCTACAAGTGCTCACCTTATGACCAAATTTGTTGCAGAAAAAGCAATAACCATAGAAAAAAGAATTGTCATTGTATGAAGATCTATTACCTCTAAAAAACTTAGCATGATCCTTACTAGATTCTGAGTGATTTGAACCTGAATTTTTGACTTCAGAAGAGGGGTTTTGTTTTTCTTTTTTAGTTGAGCATTCACCCTTTTCAATACCAACACCAGTTTTATCTTTATACACCTTTTGCTTGCTGAGCATCTCATTCAGTTTTAGAGTGCTTTCATATTTTTCAATTTCCTTCCTAAGAAGGACTACTTCTTGTTCCAGTTTTTGAATTTCATGCTCTTTGTAGCTTATAGTCTCTCTAAGGCAGACTTCAACTCTTTTAGCTTCTTCAAGCTGAGTTTTCAGAGAGATCAATTCTTGATCTGGTTTATGTTCTTGAGTAAGAACTTGTTTTTTAAGTTTTTTGACCTCTTGAAGAGCATATTTCAGCTCACTTTCAAGATCTACTTCACCTTCTTCAATGTCAATGGTGTTAGAATCATTTTTCTGAGTAAATTCATCCATGAACAAAGTTTCAACTTCATCAGCTAATGAGTCTTCAGATTCAAAATCAGATTCATCCTTACTAAACAGACTTTTCTTCTTTTTAAAATTGAAGTTTCGTTTAGGTTTGAAAGCCTTCTTCTTAGGATGTATTTTAGTTGTCTCGTTGTCATAGATTTGATCATCATAGGGACACTTTGCAGCAAAGTGACCTATTTTTCCACAGTTAAAACATTTAAAGGAAAGTTTTCCCTTATATTTTCTTGATCCCTTTTTAAATCTTCTAACAAAATGGGATTCTTTAGAATCAGACAACTCTGATTCACTGAATTCAAATTTTTCTTTCTTTTCAGTGTTAAAAGCAGTTTCTTTTCCTGTTGAATTAATTTTGCTAGTTCTCATTTCATAGGCAGTAAGTATTCCTTGCAGGCTATCTAAGGTAAGTTGATCAAAGTGTTTATTTTCTTCTAGGGTAGAAACCTTAGATTCAAATTTAGGTGGTAAAGTTCTATCAACCTTTGTGACAACACCAAATTCATTAACAGTTTGACCTAGACCTTTCATTGCATTGACAACTTCATCAACTCTTAGGAAATATTCAGCCACTTTTTCATCATCCTTCATCTTCAACTCTTCAAACTGATGTTTGATAGTAATGATTTTTGACAGATTGACTTTCTCATTACCTTGATATATAGTCTCAAGTTTTTCCCAGATTTCATGAGCAGATTTGCAATGCATGACTTTAATGAACACATCTTTAGTTAACCCACACAAGATGGAATTCTTAGCTCTGGCATTTGTTTCATACCTCTTCTTT
>VDFB02221389.1:0-22764 GCA_007258455.2 Sequoia sempervirens | reverse complement strand
CACATATTTTTCTACTCAAAAAGGTTGAGGCCTTCATGTGGAAAACCAAATATAACCTCGTTATTAGTTCCACATAAAGGTTGTTTGGAATAACCCAAATGAGGACTCTGACCTTGTTTCCAATATTTTTTAGCACTAAATTTTTTAACTTTTCCCCTATTATGAAGAGACATATTGGCTAAATGTACATCGATGTCTATACTAGTGAGCATCTAGTAATTTCCCCCATTTTTATTAGGCTATCCCTATTTCTTTGTCTTCTTTTGCTTCTTGAGCATGGTTAAGCCCCATAAATTTGGAGTGTTTCAAGAATCTCTTGTGGCAGTCTACATTTCAAACGACTTACAAAGACTAGTATGTCTTCATGAGAAACTGTTATCCATAAAGATATCAGGGTGCAGACATCTCCAAAATAAAAGTGTTTGGTCAAGCTAGATGACTATGGAGGTGCCACTAAAAGTACTCCTAGTTTAGCAGTCACTCTAGAGATGATGAAATGAAGATTTCAAACACTGCTACTACCATAAGAAATGGTAAGAATCCTTTTTCTATTCATGAAGAATCCCAGGCTATCATATGAAAAAATTAAATGTATGGAACACTCCAAGAAAAGCTTTCCACATGCATTGACATTGTTACCAGTTTTGCGGTTTGGAGGACAGCATCATGCTGGGTTTGGGCTCCTGCTGTCAGTATGGTACTGCTTGGATATGTGCCTCAAAATCAACCTAGTTTTCGCCCCAATCGTATCAAAACAAAGCATCTCCACATAATTTGGAAGCAATTGTTGTAAAACTGGACACTAGAACCACATCAAATCCTGTGATAACCAATCTTCAAAACCCTTGAAGATGAAACATTTAGACTCTACATAAAACCGATCAATTTCTTTTCTACCCAGTTCATATTGTTTCTTCACATTTATATTTCACATTTCCTCGTCCTTCCCGATCATATCAAACGCCTAGTTATTATTTGGGATACCACAATTTGCAAATATATATAATTATTAATAGTATTGTTCATATCATTATTAATAGTATTGTTCATATCAAACTTTTCAATCCGGAAATCTCCACTGATAAATGTGGTATTGAATTCAAATGACTGCTCTTCGTGCAACAAATCTGTGCAATACACATCTAATTATTTATTTTATAAAATAGTTTTCTTGGTTGCTCGATTGATGATAAATCTTTTTTGGATTGTATGTAAGATTCCTTTTGAAATCCTTTCTGCAATTGAGATATTTTTTTTGGTACCAAAAATAAGTGCATTGTTCTCACTTTTAGGAACATTAGTACAAGAATCTCTTCCAATTCTCCGAGGCGTGGAGAAGACAATTCTGGTAATGTTGGCAACAATAGACACTTTTTGGCTTCAATGTAAATTTTCTCATCAAAGTCACCATCCAACTATAACATTCTTTTCAAATCAAAATCAATTATACATTCTAGGCTCATAGTACTCATTTTTTTTATTTAGAGCTCTCTCAACTAATTGGCTATCGCCTTCAACCCTAGTTTCCATTACTCTACGATGGGGAAAACCCAATCAACTATGGCATCTCTTTGGTGCTTATGTGCTCTGTCATTGTCATCCATTGCATCTTTTCCAATCCTAAAACCTTCTCGAGCAAAATATAATTTGGACAAGACCAATAATTCACATACCTATGTGACTCCAGTACGTTCAATTATAAATGATGCAATCAAAGATGTCACCCCAAAAGAAGTTTCCGGGCATAAGAACCTGGTAACTTATTAGAAGAAGTAGGCAGGTAAAAGGGAAAATGAAGAGGAGCTAGAAGATATTACTAAGGAGCATGGTACTAGAGATAAGAATTATGGACGTCCATAGACATATCATAAAATTTTAAGAGATATTTCTTTGGTCCTCCTCGAGGAAGGTCATCTCAGTTCTGCCATGTGGTAAATATGAATTGGTCTATTGCAATGAGATTACACCATTCTAGGCATCTTTGTAGAGAAAGGGGCAGGGCATTGGTCTCTGTTGCATTCTTTCTATCTAAATGTGTGTCAAGAAATTAATGATTTTCTCTACAGGAAGTACAATCAAGATTTTGTATAAACTATTGCTTTTCCGTGCGCTCATAGTTGGTTGATTCTCTTGATATTAAAACAAGTAAAGAAACAAAATAGAAAAATAGAAAATTTGAAGAACAAGACACGAGACACAAATTTAATAGTGGTTCAGAAATTACCTACATCCAATCTAAAAGAGGGGAAATCTCCTTCATTAATTCTAAATTCAAATTACATATTCAACCAGCAACTATATTTATAAAATGATCTCCACTCAATAATTGGAAAAATCCATCAAAAAGCGACAACTTTAAATTTTGAATACATTAGTCGGTTAAAGGCATAATTTTAGTGTCTTGAAGCAGTAATTTGGACTTCCATAGGGGCTCAACGATCTCCCACTTGAGACCAAATAGCTGCTCGGACCTTATCCCATTGCGGGCATTTACATCAATGAAGACTTTAGCTTCACCAAATTCTGCTCAAGAATGCTTCGGATGAGTCTCCTCCAAAGCACTTCAAATTTAATAATTAAGTTTTCCATTTCGTCCCCCACAACCAGAATCAAATCTGCACCTCGGCCATTGCCCCAATACAAAAGCTTTTTGTGTACACCACCGATTACAAATCCTTCTCTACATACCAATCATCACTTACAGAAAATTCTTCAAGTCCAGCTTTATCAAATTAATCACTGCAATAAATTTTCATCAAAAGCTTATCAAAAATCACGATTCTACCTCATCTTCTTTTTACGGCCTTGTCCTCACTTGAAGTTAACTCAGCCCTTTTTTCAACTCGCATCCGCCGGCCCGGCAAATCATCCCCTTAACTTTTCTTCTATGTCCTTCTTGAGGACACTCTTTTGTTCTTGATTCATTATACTCACATTAATTTTTCATAACAACGTTGTAAAATCAAATTTTACACTCATGCCTTCTTACCATTGCGACCACTCTTCCTCTATACCATACGCACGGGATAAATGGATTATCATAAACAATTTTTTCCTCGACCTCAAATAATGGATTATCACATAAACCATTTTATGTCTTTGAAATTTTTGGCCTCTTCACCACGAGGTCATCTTCACTTATCGGGCGGTCATGCGTCCTCTCCTTGGAGCATCCTCCTCATCTTGGAGGCTCACGATCTCACCGGCCGTCTCTTTCTCATTTTCTAGCTATCCCACCAGCGATTTTGTGGTTTCGCTTTCACTTCCCAAAGTGTTTTCCAGCAAATCAAAGCCCGTGAAGAAATTCAATACAATGATGAGAATCAACTCACATCATTTAATTTACCCAAAACATGCGATGAATAGCTCCATCTTCATCGCACTTCATCTTGTCTCTTCACAATATAAAAGCATCCAGCTCCAGGACCTAACACCCAATCGTCTTCAATCTCTGCTCACTACTTCTCCATAGCTCTGGAAATTCTTCACCGATTTCCTACACCAAACTTTAGGCTCTAGTGTCCAACACCCACATATTTTTCTATTCAAATAGGTTGAGGCCTTCATAGAGCGAACCAAACTTAACCTCATTATTAGTTCCAGTTAAAGGTTGTTTGGAATAACCCAAATGAGGACTCCTACGCCTTGTTTTAGGTATTTTTGAGCACTAGGCACCATACTGTTATGAAGGGTCATATTAGCTAACCCTCAAACAAGGATACATACGATGTCTATACTGGTGTTCCTAAATTCATTTCACCCATTTTGGTTGTATCCCTTTTCTTTGTCTTCTTTTAGCTTCTTGGGCATAGTTGACCCGTGAAATTTGGAGTGTTTCCGCGAATCTGTGTGGTGGTCTACATTTTCGGGGTTTAGAAGGTGTTATGTCTTCATGAGATTGTTATCTATCATAAAGATATGGGAGGGGTGTAGACATCTAGATAAGCCGGTTTGGAGTATTGACTTTGTTGACTATGGGGAGATTACCACTAAAAGTACTCCTAGCGGTCACTAGAAGGCGATGAAATGGCCGGTGAGAGCACTGCTACTACCTTAAGAAATGGTAGAACTGTTTCCTATTCATAGACAATCTCGGGCTATCTAGCACTGAACCACAAATTGCATGTAGCCGGAACACTCTGAAGAATAACCCATCCGCTTCGACATTGTTACTGTTATGGGTTTGAAGGACATCATCATCTTTGTGCGGGTTTCTGCTCGATGCATGGTACTTGCTTGAATCCTCTTGTCGATTATGGTTTTTGGATATAACTACTCAAACTCAAATTGGCAAAGGTAGCAAAGCAGAGCATCCCCATAATGTATAGAGGTATCAAACGTAGAGACCACAATTTGTAAGCAATTGTTGTAAATCTGTAAACTGGCACCACATCATATCCTTTGATAACCAATCTTCAAAACCCCTGCAGATGAAACATTTAGACTCTACATAAAACTGATCAATCTCTTTTCTACCCAATTCATATTGTCTGTTCACATTTATACTTCACATTTCCCCATCCTTCTCGATTATATCAAACACCTAGTTATTATTTGGGATACCATAATTGGCAAATATATATAATTATTAATAGTATTGTCCATGTCAAACTTTTGAATCTGACAATCTCCACTAACAAATATGGTATTGAATTCAAATGACTCCTCTTCATGCAACAAATCTGTGCAATACCATCTAATTGTTTAATTTTATAATATACTTTTCTTAGTTGGTCGATTGACGATAAATCTTTTTTGGATAGTAAGTAAGATTCCTTTTGAAATCCTTTCTGCAATTGAGATGTTTTTCTAGCACCAAAACTAAGTGCATTGTTCTCATCTTTAAGAACATTAGTAGAAGAATCTCTTCCAATTCTTTGAGGCATGGAGAAGGCAATTCTAGTAATGTTGGCAACAGTAGGCACTTTTTGGCTTCAATGTAAAGTTGTTCATCAAACTCACCATCCAACAATGACTTTCCTTTCAAATCTATTATACATTCTATGCACTCATAGTGCTCATTTTTTTATTTAGAGCTCTCTCAACCAATTAGCTATCACCTTCAATCCTAGTTTCCATTACTCTACGATGGGGAAAACCGTATCAACCATGGAATCTCTTTGGTGCTTATCTGCTCTGTCATTGTCATCCATTGCATCTGTGTCAATCCTAGAACCTTCTCCAGCAAAATCTAATTTGGATGAGACCAATAATTAACTTACCTATGTGACTCAAATGCGTTCAATTATAAATGATGCAAGCGAAAATGTCACCCCAAATGGAGTTCCTAGGCTGAAGAACCTGGTAACTTATTGGAAGAAGCAGACAGGTAAAAGGGCAAATGAAGAGGAGCTAGAATATATTACTGAGGAGCGTGGTACTAGGGATAAGAATGATGGACGTACATAGACATATTATAAGCTCTTAGAGAGATTTCTTTAGTCCTCCCTGAGAAAGGCCATCTCAGTTCTGCCATCTAGTGAATACGAATTGGTCTATGGTCTATTGCAATGATTTTATACCATTCTATGCATTTTGGCAGAGAAAGGGGCAGGGCATTGGTCTCTATTGCATTCTTTCTATCTAATGTGTGTCAAGAAATTATTGATCTTCTCTACAGGAAGTACAATCAAGATTTTGTACAATCTGTTGACTTTCCGTGTGCTCACAGTTGGTTGATTCAGTAGTAGCTGGTTGTAGAAGGATCCTATAAGAATAATCTTTAAGTGTAGGAGGAGGACAATAAGAAAATCTCTATTTTGTTTGAAATCGAATTCCATTACAGTGTGACATGAAGCATGGAATTGCATGAGTGCCTGCATATTCAAAATTTTTAGACACAAAATTTGATGTTTATAGGGTCGATGTACAACTTATGATTTCAGTCTGCTGAATTATACATTATAATACCAACTATATCATTTCAGTGTGTTGAATTATACACTATAATACCAACTATTTGTGGAGGCAACGATTTCCAATAATATTAAACAACCAGGTAGAGGAGAGAAGAGACATTGACAATTGGGTGGTAACGCTTGCTTATCCCCACAGAGATCGAGTTATCACAGGCAAGAAGGTTCGCATATATGGAGCATGAAGCCGATGGAAAAATAAGTTGATAATGATAAGCAGGTCATAGATTGTTTGCCACTCTTTGGTTCTGCTAATTGTTTGAGATGGGCTAAAGAAGGTCGGCACATAGTTTCAAGTTTTGATGATAGGGTAATTCTCATCCAGAAAAAGAAAGTTGGGTCTGGCAATGAAAAATTTTGGAGTGGAGAACGTCCAGATGTTGAGAACTGGAAAGTTGCATGATGACGTTGGGAGGCTAGACTGCAGATGCGGTGGATCTCAACTAGTCTCCAAATGATTCAATGCTAGCCAATTGTAGCTTTGATGATACAGTTCATATATGGAATATGAGTGATACAACCTAGATATTGTTCTTTTAAAGGGTCACACAAGCCTTGTCAAAGGAGTTGCATGGGATCCAATTGGTTCTTTTCTTGCAAACCAGTTGTATGACAAAAGTGTTGTTATCTAGCTTACAAGTAACTGGTAAAGATCACAAATATCCTCCCAAAGACGCCAAAAAAAAATATTCTAGTTTTTCTAATCAACCAAATGATAATGGAACAAAGATATCTGATGAAAGTGCATTCATTTCTCTGCAAATTAGTGCAAACCACATGAACAACCTTGAAAGAAAGGAAATCAAGATTCAGTGTGACCAGCTAGGAGATAAAATTAAAAATAGGATTCCATTTAAATTTATGGAAGCCTCTGATCAAAAGATCTAAACCAGCACAAAACAAGTTGATGAACTGGACTTGAGTAGTTTATAAGATAGACGGGCCAATAAGATTGATATTGATAAACCAGGAGTAGAATTTGAAACCAAGGGTGGAATTCAATCTAAAAATAATAAGCAGTTCTCTTCTTTAGACATTAATTATTTGAATGCAAAAACCAATTATAGAATCTTTGATCTTCATCTTGTGTCTTTGATTCTTCCACATTTGAGGGGTGGGGAACAAAAGGGATGATGGCTAAATTGCAAGTACACTCAGTCAAACTAGGTATCTTTCCATTAGCTCTGTCATCAAATTGTTCATTACCCTGCTAATGCAACGTCGCCCACTTGCATATTGGGTTGGTTCTTTGGGACCCAATCCCGGAACTCTCTTGCAGTGGGCTTCCTAATGCCTTGTTTTTTCCAAATGATTTTGACCTCTACAATAAAGAACAAAAAATTGGCTCCTCGAACCCCACTTGTTGACACCACTCACCAAGGGAAGCTAACAAAGTAATTTTCTTTGGGATCTAATCATCATGTGTCAATATGGTCATAGGTACGAGAGTTTCAATAGATCAAAATCTTGATCAATTCAATCTATATAATCCAAAATTTTGTTGAATTTCATCATATTATAAAGTTGAATCCAACATAGGGCATCTCTAGAAGAGCAGGAAAGAGGATAAAAAATGAAACTTTATTATTGAATGTGACGCGTAGAATTGTCTAATCTCATGATCCATTCTATAAAATAAAGTCTTTATCTTTGTTGTTCTCCAACTTGAAGGATTAAATTGACATAAATTTCACCAAACGTTCGCCTAAATCCCCAAGAATTTTGAATCCACTCTTTTATTTTACCTCATGCAAATCTCTTTTGATCAAACTGCACTCTTGCAAAATCCTAAACTGGCATCTGCCCCTACGTTGACCAATACTCGTAGCCTTTACACACCATTATTCAGACTTTTGAGACCCCCACAATTTGTATCATGTCAATCTCAATATTGAGCCATTATTTTCTTATTTTCCCAAAATCACAAAGCATTTATGTATGTATGTATGTATGTATGCATGTGCATGTGTGTGTATGTGTGTATGTATTAAAATTTGCATATGTATATATACATATGTGCATGTACACGCATACATATACTTGTTAATTTTATTTAGTTTTATCATCTTAAAAGAGTGCTAATATAAATTTACACAATGACAAATGACACAATCTTGTGTAAAATTGGGTCCATTTGATCAGCCTTCTCCTATCCTTATTTATACACATTTTTACATATGTTAGTACATCTCATGAAAATTCAACAAACTCTCCCATACAGTCCACATTTGGTGCACCCTTTATGATCAAACATTCCTTCCTTGCAGAGACATTACTACCACCTTGACCTCAACCAATCCTCTAGGTGTGGGAGAGATCCATTGGTTGTGGATTTGACCTTTAATATTGTAAAATTCAAATTCAAAATTGGCTAATGCCCACCTATTTCATTACCTCTTATGAGTCGATTAAACACATGTTTGCATGATTTATTGTTATGTCCTTGTATTTAAAGCTGCTCAATTACATTCATCTAGACACATAAGAAAAATATTGAATATCATTCACTTTTTAAAAACATGCTAGAAGCACTTCAATTGGAGCACCTAAAAGGAACCTAATTTTGTAATGCATAATTAGATAGAGATTTACATGCTTGACGATTTTCATCCTTGATTGTTAGCATGATTGTAAAGCCAATCTATTCCATGGGTTGACCTAGAAGAATGTGTCCCTTAATGATCTAAAATCCCTCTAAAGGTATACCTAAATACCACTAATTATTTCAACAAAGTAAACATTAGATGATTTGGTCCACCCTAGAAATGCAGAAACCCTGGTACTACTAAAAGTCTAGATTCTCTCCCGAAATGTCTAGAACTCTTAAGAATAGTAGGGTCCTTCCCAAAATCATCTTGACAATTTTACATAGAACTAAGTTTTATGTACCCATGGAAAGGGTCTACCGAAATATGTTTTTGTGAAAATATTATCAAAATTATTGAATCCACATTATAATGTTCTTATTTTTTAAAGA
This sequence comes from Sequoia sempervirens, assembly GCA_007258455.2. Lineage (NCBI taxonomy): Eukaryota > Viridiplantae > Streptophyta > Pinopsida > Cupressales > Cupressaceae > Sequoia > Sequoia sempervirens. The sequence goes on along the minus strand of VDFB02221389.1, from coordinate 13,872 downwards.
TAAACAATAAGTCGTAGAGATTATAATAAGAGGAAAAACAAATAAATTTTCCCACAAATCCGCCACCGATAAGAACCTAGAGACCAAACAAAACTTAAGATATAGAAACGGTGATCAAATCTTATCATTTTGAAGAAGATAAGGAAGCTGAACAAACAATACGTTTTCCAATGATTTCAATAATACAAATTTTGTAAAGCTCATAAACACTTCGCATTAAAATTTTAAAGTAATAATTCTACGTATAGAATTTGGTAGCAAATAGACTTGAAAATTGTTATTATCCATCTAGGGAAAATGAACCTTATTTATATTGTTCACAAAGAAATTTAATAAAATTATATGAGGAACTCACTTCTACATCTACCACGAATAACTTGATTATATCAATGTAAGCTTTATAATGAATGAATGCTTTTTAGTATTAAAAAATTTGAGTTTAGCTTAGTTAGGATTAATTTTTATAAGCAAAGCGTAGGTAACATGGAAGGTCACTATTCGTGCATAGGTTTATATTCACACATTGTCCTACCTTATCTCCATCAATTTTCATATATAGAGTTGTGGAAATTATCCTAAGTAGTGGTTCTATACAACACGGGAAACCTTGATTGGGTTCCCTTTGTTTGTTGCAATGAGTTTCTTCTTAGCTTAGTATAATTATTGTTGATACTTGGCTTTTATGCTAAATCTAAATTGTCATTTGCAAAAGGTAGTTAGACATAGGAATTCCCTGGTAATTGGCATAGTTAAATTAATAATCTCGACATTGTATTCAAGCCTATGCATTTTCATGCCAACATTTTCAATTTGAATATGTATTGTATCATATTACACTATTAAATTGGCACAATAAAGTGGTGAAATAATGAAAGTGTTTTCAAATTCATGTGTTGTGGGCCTTTGTGATTCAAAACTGATTGTATCACTGTTGCAAGGCCTTCCATTGTGGCACATTAAAATTGTTTCATATTCTAGTAAGATATATCAAGTAGTCCAAGGCCTACCATGAATATGATTCTTTGTAAAATGATTTCTTTCATGGATAGGTATGTTGCTAGTATGAATGTGTCTATTATTTATGCAATGTGTATAATTTTCTCTCTTGAGGAATTTCATTCTTTTATCTATTTTTCTACTCTTGTAAACAAAAGATTTCAACTAGTCAACCAATAATCAATCATATAATATGCCCCTACCCCTATAGTATGTATAGTGTTAAATGTAGTCGATTTGTGGCTACCTTAACTCTTAATTAAGTCACATTATCATTATTATAATGTTATTGAGTCATTTAGGTTGGCCTAAGGATTATATGGGGTTATCTAGGTCAGCCTGGGTGATATCCTAGGCATAAGTATGGTATCTATATGAGGTATAGGTAGGTTATTATCATCATGTTGAGTATTGTGTTCTTATTGAAGATTAATGGACCTGTATCCCCCTCATAGTGGATTAAGAGGTTTCCCCCTCCAAGTGGCATATTATTATCAATTATTTGTAGCATATTCAAGCTATTATATTCTTCTATTGTGCAAGTTATTTCATTATATCATCTTTCCTTCCATATTAGATTCTATCAATTCTTTTTGCATAGATTATTCTAATATATTATATTTAGTAAACTATTATTTATTGACCATCCAAATGAGACCATAACTGGGAAAGTTAAGTCATTAATCATCTGCCAACAATTTTTGTAATAAAAAAATCGCTCTTAAAAATAGACACTCCAAATTAAGAGGACCATTCCTCCAAGGTTTGATATACCACAAATAGTTTAATATCCTTACTACCTCCAAAATAAATAGATTCCAATACACTACATTAGTTGAATTTTTCTTGAATGTAATTTGCAAGTTGTTGAGTGATGTAAAATGCCTTGCTCAAACAATATCGGGTGTTGGTGTAAATAGGTAATTTACCTAACTAGTTAATTAGTGGGTCTTATTTGATGTTAAGTCCACTTAGGTTCTATGCACATTGATAGAATTCTTAGTTGTTTAGATAAGATCTTATCATATTTTATACAAACTTTTAGTTAATTATAGTGTCCTAGGTCATTTAATAATGAAACTTGAGTCATTTTTAATGTTTTGCATTAGATAGATCACTACACCTTGTCTACATAAGACATTTTTATAGAATTCTTAATTGTTTAGATAAGATCTTATCGTATCTTATACTAACTTTAGTTAATTCTAGTACATCTTAAGTCATTTAATAATGGAACTTGAGTCATTTAATGTTTTGCATTAGGTTGATTATTACACCTTATCTATATAAGCAATGCTATTGTACACTTATGTAACATACTTCATCATCATATTCGGTAGATCTTAAGCAGATTTGTGTGCACTGTAAATCGATTTGCAGGGAAAAAAATATGGATCAGAATTCTACATTATATATATATTTTCAAAAATCCGCAACAGTCATTTCCCTTCTAATGCATGTTTCATTGAACTGTCCAAGCTTACATTATAAGCAGATTTGTGTGCATTAGAAGGGAAAGGGCTGTTGTGGATCTACGAAAAGAGCCCCGTAATATGACCTCCTGCTGCTTATCCGCATCTGCGCGCACCCTCCCATTAAAGTTTCAGCAGTGGGCTTTTCCGATGGTGTTTTTTTCAGGTTTGTATAATCACTTTCCTTTTACATTGTTTCAAATTTCTATGCATGTGCTCTAAATATTTCAGAAGGCCTTTGTATAGGAAACCCAGTTTGCAATTCTTCCAGAAAAGAGAGAATACGCAATGATTCCCAGCCATGCTTTCATTTTCTCAAATGACCAGAAGCAAGGAAAACCAGGTAATCTATGCAGGTTCCATTTCCTTTTCATCAACTAGAGTTTTAATTTTCTTGAATCTGAATCTAAATTATCCCCGTTCGCTGTTTTTACAGATCAAATTTCAGCTTTCATTGCATACCATCTTTCAAGATACAAGACGTTTCACAGACGAGATCGCTGAGTATTTCTCTGAGAGCGAAGATCGCATGGAGAAAGAATTAAGATATTGCATTCGAAAGACAGAAAGAAGGAACTGTAATCTCGCATTGAGAAAGAATTAAGATATTGCATTCAAAAGACAGAAAGAAGGAACTGTAATGTCGCATTGCTATTTTAGTAGTTAGAGGAAAATTTGTGAAAGAAGAAGATTGAAATCTTGCTGTACTTACTAAAGATCATTCTTCTTCTTTCTTTCTGGAATGGTAGAGAGCATGTTATTATGCTTTGAAATCTGTGGAATTTGTAAATTAAATTGAAAATCTGTTATTGAGTTGTTGAAGTTTATGTTGGATTTAGTGTGGAATATATGAATATATTTTTGTTCCTCGATTGCGTTTGTTCTTTATTTAGGTTGAATGATTGATGATCATAATACTGTGAGTTAATTTTTTTTTCATGAGTTCTTTTTTATCATGGAGTATTAAGATGTCAAGACATAAATTGATATTGCTCCTCATTCATCACTAGATAGCACAAATCAATAAAGATTTTATCACATAGTATCAAATTTCAGTATCAAGATAAGTATACATATTGTGAAAAAATTGCTCTTCATTGGTCAATAGATAGCACAAATCAATAAAGATGTGTTTAGTATAATTAGTTACTATAATTTATGAATAAGCAATGTAAATGGTGACCACTATCATTTGTGCTCATATATGAGGTAACCACTATCATTTGTGCTCATATGTGAGGTAACACTAGCCATAGCATTGGCGTGTTTGTCAAAGGAGTTGCATGGGATCCAATTGGTTCTTTTCTTGCAAACCAGTTGGATGATAAAAGTGGCGTTATCTAGCGCACAAGTAACTGGTAGAGATCACAAATATCCTCCAAAAGACGCCAAACAAAAATATTCTACTTCTGTTAATCAACCAAATGATAATGGAACAAAGATATCTAATGAAAATGCATTCATTTCTCTGCAAATTATTGCAAACCGCATGAACAACCTTGACACCCAGACACAGGGAAATCAAGATTCAGTAATTAGCCCATAGATAAAATTAAAAAATAGGGGATTCCATTTAAATTTATGAAAGCCTCTGATCAAAAGATCTAAACCCAGCAATTCAAAACAAGCTCTTTCTGATGAACTTGGACTCTGGGAGTAGTTTACTAGATTGTTATCATCCAAACACCACATCAGTCTACAACATGTGCCACAGCTTTTCTTGACTTATTTGTAATGTCCATTGGGCTTATTAAGTATGTAGCTATCTTTTCTTGACTTTCAGGTTTTGCATTTAGTTTTATGGTTGAGTTATTGGTCATTATGGTTTTGTGCCATAACTCCCTTGTAAATCTGGTTCTCTATATAATAGATGCCCTGCCTCTCATCTTCTCAAGGCAATTTGGGGCTTTTGCATATTGTTTGTTTTGTGATCAGCAGATCACCATTATTTGCCTTCATCTGGTATCAGAGCCAGCTCAAAGAAATCCACCAGTCATTGCAGGAGATCCAGAAGAGATCGGAGTGCAGATTATCTGTGTTGGAGTTGAAGTCATTAGCTGTAGTTCACTAGACTGAAGTTCAGAAAGTGCTGATTGAAAATCACAGTCAAAAGAAGCCGCTGTGTTTGTGTTTTGCTGTTTTTGCGTTTTTTGTAGGTTGGAAGGAGGCGTGCAGGCTGAAGGAAAATTGCTGTGTAATTTGTATTGCCCTTGTGAAGAGGCGTACAGTGCATAGAAGATAATAAAGTTGCCCCATGTGCAGAGCGCAACACAGGAGAGAGTTGCGTGTGAATTTCTTTCTTTTAGATTTCCACACAAAAGTCCAAAAATAAGCTTTAAACACTTAAGCTTTTATTTATACATGAAAGCCTTTCATAAGTTTATTAATTAGATAGTAAAAGATGTTTAAAAGATTTATGTTTCTTTTATTTTTTAAAATAAAAGAATAAAACTTTTTAAACTTTAAAAGGTAGATTTTTTTTTGAAAAGTGATGTGTAACTTCACATATTGAAATTAGAAGGATTAAAATTTTCATTTTTTTGTAAAGTGAATATTTTGTAATTAAGTGTATTATCGGTTGCAACCGACACTTAATCTAGAAAAATCAATATAATATAAAAAAAAATTTGTGTGTGGGTCCTATTTGAAAGGACAGGGGGAGTATCTGTTTGCAAAGATCTCTCTGAAACTTGTGTTGAACTCTTGGGTCATTGTGCACATTTTTATTGCAAATATGACAGGAAATGTTATGTCTAACATGTTAATTCTCATATTTGAAGGAGACAACTTTACATATTGGTGTACTAGGATGCAAACCTTACTCAAATCCAAAGATTTGTGGGAAATTGTACAAGTAAGGTATGTAGAACTAGATACAACTGAATTTAATGCATTAAATGATCAACATAAAAGATAATACAAAGCAAGTATAAAGAAGGATAATGAAGCCCTATTTCTGATTCAAGGTGCAATTAATCAAGCAATTTTTCCTAGGATAAGTGGTGCTATTCATTCTCAGCAAGCATGGAAAATATTGAATAATGCATATCAAGGTGCACAAACTGCAAAATTACAGACAATGAGGAAAACTTTTGAAAATGTAAAGATGACTACTAGTGAATCTGTGAATCAATTTCTAACAAAGGTAGAAGGTCTAGTAAGTCAAATGAAAGTTTTAGGGGAAGATGTAGATGACAAGCATGTCATTGAGAAAATTCTAAGGAGTTTGATTTCTAAATTTGATGGTGTGGTTTCTACAATTGAGATTTCCAAAGATCTCACAACTATGCAAATAGATGAGCTAAGTGGAATTTTATTAACTGCTGAAGAAAGAATGAAAAGTAATGAAGAAAGCTTAGAGCAAGCATTTTCCTCTAAAGCAAGCATAAGAGGAAAAAGAAACACATTTTTTAGGAATCAAAATAAAAATGAATACAAAGGTGAATCCAGTAATTTTAGAGGAAGAGGTAATAATTTCAGAGGAAGAAGTAGCAACTTCAGAGGTACTGGAAGAGGAAGAGGTAGAAACAATGGGGGAGACTATGATAAAAAGAATGTCCAATGCTTTCATTGCAACAAGTTTGGACACTATGCATCAGAATGTTGGATTAAACAAGGTGAAACATAAAAAAAGAAATGCTCATAGTATTGTTGAAAATAAACAAAATTTGTTTATGTCTTGCTTTAATGCAAATGCCAATGAAAATAATATTTGGTATATTGATTCTGGATGTTCTTCACATATGACATCTAATGAGCATTTATTTGTTAATTTGGATGAGAAACATCAAAGTACAGTAGTACTAGGAGATAATCAATCTCATGGAAGCAAAGGAAAAGGTACAATTGCAGTTACCACAGAATATGGTGAAGTTAAACATATCAATGAAACACTATTGGTCCCAGCACTAAAAAAGAATTTGTTGTCTGTTGGACAAATGCTAGAACAAAATTATCAAGTGACTTTTGATAAGAATGAGTGCATAATAAGAGACAAGTTACAAAGAAATTCAGTTGTTGCAAGAGCAAGGATGACAGATGATAGGATGTTTCCTCTTCATTTCACTCATGGAAACCAAGCATTGAGGTCTAGTGAAATGAATGAAAGTAAAATTTGGCACCAAAGATATGGTCACCTCAGTTTTAGTGGGTTAATCTTACTCAAGAGATTCAAAATGGTTGAAGGTCTACCTTTCATTGAAAATACAAAAGAAGTGTGTGAAGAATGTGTTGTCGGCAAACAACACAGAGTTAGCTTTCCAATTGGTAAATCTAGTAGAGCTAAGCAGCATCTTGAGATAATCCATACGGATTTGTGTGGTCCTATGGAAACACCTTCTTTGAATAAATCTAAGTATTTTCTAACCTTCATTGATGATTATTCAAGAAAAACTTGGGTATATTGTTTGGTTTCAAAATCAGAAGTGTTTGAAAAATTTGTAGAATTCAAGAAGTTGGTTGAGAAACAAAGTGGTAAGTACATCAAAGTGATAAGGTCGGACAATGGAGGTGAATACAAATCAAATCAATTTCTAGATTTTTGCAAAAATCATGGAATCAAGAGAGAGTTCACTACTTCCTACACTCCACAGCAAAATGGAGTTGCTGAAAGGAAGAATAGGACAATTGTTGAAATGGCAAGGAGCATGATGAAAGAGAAGAATTTAGATAAAATGTTTTGGGCAGAAGCAGTATGTACAACAGTGTATCTTCTAAATAGAAGTCCTACAAAAGCAGTTAAAGGAATGACTCCTGAACAAGCATGGTCTGGGATAAAGCCAAGTGTTGATCACTTGAGAGTATTTGGTTGTGTTGCTTATGCACACATACCAAAAGAAAAAAGGTCTAAGTTAGATGATAAAGGCCTAAAATGTATTTTTATTGGGTATGGATCCGAAAATAAAGCATATAGATTGTATGACCCAATAGGAAAGAAGCTTGTTATAAGTAGAGATGTGGTATTCAATGAAGCAACAGAATATAGCAAGGAAAATGAAACAAAGGGAAAAGAGATAATGATTGATGAATTTGAAGAAGGAGAAGACAAAGAAAATGAACCTGAGTTTTCTAGTACAGGAGCAAGAAGGTATCAAAAATATCAAAGAAGGACAGAAAAGAATCATCCATCAACTCTTATGTTAGATTCAAATTTTGAGAAAATGACAACAAGATCACAAGCAAAAGTGAATTATGCTTTGATGACTCAAATCATGGAAAGTAATGAACCACAAACATTTGAACAAGCTCAAGAAAAAGAAGAATGGGTTCAAGCAATGCATAGTGAGATAGAAACAATTGAAAGGAATGACACATGGGATTTGGTTCAGCTAACTCCTGGTAAGGAAATTGTTGGTACAAGATGGGTGTATAAAACTAAGTATAAATCTGATGGAAGCATTGATAAGCATAAGGCTAGATTGGTAGCCAAAGGATACACTCAACAGGAAGGTATTGATTACACTGAAACATTTGCACCTGTAGCACGCATGGATACTATCAAATTGGTTTTAGCTTTGGCAGCTCAGCAGAGTTGGATAGTTTATCAAATGGATGTAAAGAGTGCTTTTTTGAATGGATATATTGATGAGGAAGTGTATGTTTCTCAACCTAGAGGTTTTGAAATAACCTCTAAAGAGCATTATGTTTACAGATTAAAGAAGGCCTTGTACGGTCTTAAGCAAGCACCAAGAGCGTGGTATTCAAGGATAGACTCATACCTACAGCAGAAAGGTTTTCTAAGAAGTCAGTCAGATCCAAATCTTTATATTAGGAGCTCAACTAAGGATATTTTTATCCTAGTTCTCTATGTTGATGATCTTATCTACACTGGGAACAATTCAGCTTTATTTGCAGAGTTTAGAGCAGCTATGGTTGCTGAATTTGAGATGACAGATTTGGGACAGATGCACTATTTTCTTGGTATAGAAGTATGGCAAAACAGTATTTGTATTCAAGGTCTCGTAAAAAATAATATTTGCAAAGATTAAAGCAGCTTGAAGTCCGTAAGAAACAGAACTTCAACCTGCTTCTACCTTTCTACAATGTAGAGGCTGCTATAAAGTCGCTAAGAACATTAGAAGTTTTGCTAAACTGTGGGTGGGTTGAGACGACTACTAGAGGATTTACACCACATACAAACTGGACCTACATTGTTGTATTGTGACAACAAGAGTGCTATACAAATGACAAAGAATCCAGTATTTCATAGCAGGACCAAACATATTGAGATTCAACATCACTACATCAGAGAATTGGTTCAACAGGGATTGATTGAGATTGTGTACTGTAGTACAGAAGATCAGCTAGCAGATATTTTCACGAAGTCTCTAGCTCGTGAAAGGTTCCAGAAACTTAGAGATCTACTTCATATTCTTCCCAATGGTCATTATGGGGAGAATGACAGCATTTATCAACACATCAGTCTACAACATGTGCCACAGCTTTTCTTGAGTTATTTGTAATGCCCATTGGGCTTATTAAGTATGTAGCTATCCTTTCTTGACTTTCAGGTTTTGCATTTAGTTTTATGGTTGAGTTATTGGTCATTATGGTTGTGTGCCATAACTCCCTTGTAAATCTGGTTCTCTATATAATAGATGCCCTGCCTCTCATCTTCTCAAGGCAATTTGGGGCTTTTGTATGTTTGCTTGTTTTGTGATCAGTATCACCATTATTTGCCTTCGGGCCATAAGATGATAGGCCTATAAGATTGATATTGATAAACCAGAGTAGAATCTCAAAACCAAGGGTGTAGAATTCAATATAAAAATAATAAGCGCTTCTCTTTATGTAGACATTAAATATGAAATGCAAACCAGCTCCATGCATCTTTGACGTCCCTCATCTTGTACTTCATTCTTCAACATTTGAGGGGGGTGGGGGAACAAAAGGACGACATGGTAAATTCAAAGGACACTTTAGTCAAACTAGGCATTCTTCTTCATTAGCTTCCTGGCTATCAAATTCACTGTCACTCAAGCACAACGCCCCCACCTCCATATAGCCCACATCTTTTGGACCCAACGGAACTTCTTGGAGGGCTTCCTAATGAGTTTTTTCTTGTCCAAATGCATTTTCTTGGAGTCTCCACAATGACACACTGCAACAGCTCCTCAACCCCCACTTGTTGACACCACCTACCAAGGAAGTGTGGACAAAGTACTTTCTTTGGGATCTCATCATCATGCACGCCACCTTAATTTGTCATATAGGTAGGTTTCCAATAGATCGATCTTTGATCAATTGAATCAATAATATAATCCAAAATTTTGTTGAATTTCATCATATTATAAAGTTTAATCCGATATAGGGCATCTCTAGAAGAGCAGGAAAGAGGATAAAAAATGAAACTCCATTCTTGAATGTAAAGAGTAGAATTGCCTAATCTCATGATCCATTCTATAAAATAAAGTATTTTATCTTTGTTGTTCTCCAACTTGAGGGATTAATTGACATAAATTTAACTAAAAGCCTAAATCTCCAAGAATTTTCAATCCACCTTTTATTCTAATTCACTCCTCATACAAATCTCTCACCAGTCCCAGAGCTTTGATGAGAATGCTATCTTGCAAAGCTTCCAAAAGTGGCATCTTCCTCTTAGGTTGACCAATACTCTCACAAATTCTTTTACACACTAATATTCAGATTTTTGAAACCACACCAGACTAAAGTCAATTTCAATATTGATTTTATTTTCTTTTATTTTTTCTCCAAAATCACAAGTACGTATGTATGTATGTGCATGTGTATGTATGTATGTATTAAAATTTGCATATGTATATATACATATGTGCATGTACACACATACATATATATACACATACATATATTTGTTAATTTTATTTAGTTTTATCATCTTAAAAGAGTGCTAATATAAATTTACACAATGACAAATGACACAATCTTTTGTAAAATTGGGTCCATTTGATTAGCCTTCACCTATCCTTATTTATACACATTTTTACATATTTTAGTACATCTTATGAAAATTCAACATACTCTCCCATACAATCCACATTCGTTGCACCCTTTATGATCAAACATTTATTCCTCACATAGACATTACTACCACGTTGACCTCAACCAATCCTCTAGGTGTGGGAGAGATCCATTGGTCGTGGATTACACCTTTAATATTGTAAAATTCAAATTCAAAATTGGCTAATGCCCACCTATTTCATTACCTCTTATGAGTCGACTAAACACATGCTTGCATGAGTTATTGTTATGTCCTTGTATTTAAAGGTGCTCAATTACATTCATTTAGACACATAAGAAAAATATTGAATATCATTCACTTTTTAAAAAGTAACATGCTAGAAACACTTCAATTGGAGCACCTAAAAAGAACCTAAATTTGTAATGCATAATTAGGTAGAGCATTTACATGCTTGAAGATTGTTGTCGTTGATTGTTAGCATGATTGTAAAGCCAATCCATTCCATAGGTTGACCTAGAAGAATGCGTCCCTTAATGAACTAAAATCTCTCTAAAGGTATTCTTAAATACCACTAATTATTTCAAAAAAGTAAACATTAGATAATTTGGTCCACCCTAGAAATGCAAAAACCCTGGTACTACTCATAGCCTAGGTTCTCTCTCAAAATGTCTAGAACTCTTAAGACTAGTAGGGTCCTTCCCAAAATCATCTTTACAATTTTACAAAGAACTAAGTTTTATGTGCCCATGGAAAGGGTCTAGTGAAATATGTTTTTTGTGAAAATATTATCAAAATGATTAAATCCATGGTGCATTATAATTTTCTTATTTCATTTTGAAAAAAAGGTATAAAATTAAATTAAACAAGAAGTTGTAGAGATTATAATAAGAAGAAAAACAAAGTTTTTTTCTCACAAATTCACCACAAATAAGAACCTAGAGACCAAACAAAACTTAAGATATAGAAAAAATGATCATTTAATCTTATCGTTTTGAAGAAGATAAAGAAACTAAACAATACTTTTTCCAATGATTTCAATAATACAAAGCTTCTAAAGTTAACAATGATCAAATCTTATCATTTCGAAGAAGATAAAGAAACTAAAAAAACAATACTTTTTCCAATGACTTGAACAATAATACAAAACTTGTAAAGTTAAACAATGATCAAATCTTATCATTTTTAAGAAGATAAAGAATCTAAACAAACAATACTTTTTGCAAAACATCAACAATATAAAACTTGTAAAGTTACTAGAAACACTTAACTCACATTAAAAAGTTCAAAGATAATAAATCTATGTACAATAATTTTAGTAATAAGTAGGCTTGAAAATCATTATTATCCATCTAAGTGCAAATGAACCTTATTTATATTATTCACAAAGAAATTAATAGAATTATATGAGGAACTCACTGAACTACATCTACGACAAATAACTTGATTCCATGAATGCAAGCTTTATAACGAATTAATGCTTTTTAGTATTAAAAATGTTAAGTTTACTTAGTTAGGCTTAATTAATTTTTACAAGCATAACCTAGGTAACATTACTCGACCTTGATTTTCTAATTCATGGCCTAAATTTACACATGTATTATTTCATAGATGTGCACATGCTCTACTTCAATATTTGTGCATGTGTCATGCCCCTATTCATTTGGCATCTCATTTATTTATTTTTCACATGGAAGGTCACTATTCACGCATAGGTTTATATGCACAAATTGTCCTACCTTATCTCCATCAATTGTCATATATAGAGTTGTGGAAGTTATCCTAAGTAGTGATTCTATACAACATGGGAAACCTTGATTAGGTTCCCTTTGTTTGTTGCAATGAGTTTCGCCTTAGCTTAATATAATTATTGTGGATTCTTGACTTTTGTGTTAAATCTAAATTCTCATTTGTGAAAGGTAGTTCTACGACATAGGAATTCCTCGGTAATTGGCATAGTTAAATTAATAATCTCAACATTGTATTCAAGCCTATCCATTTTCATGCCAACATTTTCAATTCGAATCTCTATTGTATCATATTACACTATTGAATTGGCACAATAAAGTGATGAAATAATGAAAGTGTTTTCAAATTCATGTGTTTTGGGCCTTTGTGATTCAAAATTGATTGTATCATTGTTGCAAGGCCTACCATTGTGGCACATTAAAATTGTTTCATGTTCTAGTTAGATATATCAAGTAGTCCAAGGCCTACCGTGAATATGATTCTTTATAAAATGATTTCTTTCATGGATAGGTATGTTGCTAGTATGAATGTGTCTATTATTTATGCAATGTGTATAATTTTCTCTCTTGAGGAATTTCATTCTTTTACCTATTTTTCTACTCTTGTAAACAAAAGATTTCAACTAGTCAACCAATAATCAATCATATAATATGCCCCTACCCCTATAGTATGTATAGTGTTAAATGTAGTCGATTTGTGGCTACCTTAACTCTTAATTAAGTCACATTATCATTATTATAATGTTATTGAGTCATTGAGGTCGGCCTAAGGCTTATATGGGGTTATCTAGGTCACCCTGGGTGATATCCTAGGCATAAGTATGGTATCTATATGAGGTATAGGTAGGTTATTATCATCATGTTGAGTATTGTGTTCTTATTGAAGATTATTGGACCTGTATCCCCCTCATAGTGGATTAAGATGTTTCCCCCTCCAAGCGGCATATTATTATCAATTATTTGTAGCATATTCAAGCTATTATATTCTTCTGTTGTGCAAGTTATTTCATTCTATCAGATCTTTCCTTCCATATCAGATTCTATCAAAAACAAATTTGCATAGATTATTCTAATATATTATATATATGAACTATTATTTATTGACCATCCAAATGAGACCATGATTGGGAAAGTTAAGTCATTAATAATCTGCCAACAATTTTTGTAATAAAAAAATCGCTCTTAAAAATAGACACTCCAGATTAAGAGGACCATTCCTCCAAGGTCTGATATACCACAAATAGTTTAATATCCTTACTACGTCCAAAATAAATAGATTCCAATACACTACATTAGTTGATTTTTTCTTGAATGTAATTTGCAAGTTGTTGAGTGATGTAAAATGCCTTGCTCAAGACAATATTGGGTGTTGGTGTAAATAGGTAATTTACCTAACTAGTTAATTAGTGGGTCATATTTAATGTTAAGTCCACTTAGGTCCTATGCACATTTATAGAATTCTTAGTTGTTTAGATAAGATCTTATCATATTTTATACTAACTTTTAGTTAATTCTAGTGTCCTAGGTCATTTAATAATGAAACTTGAGTCATTTTTAATGTTTTGCATTAGATAGATCATTAAACCTTGTCTATATAAGGCATTTTTATAGAATTCTTAGTTGTTTAGATAAGATCTTATCATATCTTATACTAACTTTTAGTTAATTCTAGTGTCCTAGGTCATTTAATAATGAAACTTGAGTCATTTTTAATGTTTTG
>VDFB02221386.1:0-29058 GCA_007258455.2 Sequoia sempervirens | reverse complement strand
ACTTGAAATCCAAGGTGCTCAAGTAGCTTTGTCCTAGCATTTCCTTCATCATCAAACATGACTCTTAGGAAATTCCATGTCTCCCTCTCTTCTTCCAAACTAAATCAATGCAAAAACCAAAAATTTGCAAGTGAAACAATACAAATGAATGTAAATTGTTATTAATCCCATTCAAAAAGTATCCACAAATAAGTAACTGAGAATCTTGAGACTTCTTGCCGCACAAAGTTCACAATGATGATTTCTCACCATCTGCTATTGCAGCTTCAAACTCTATTGAACGAAGCACCAGATTGTCCTTAGTAATAAGATTCTATATATATACCTATGAAAATAGCAGAAAAATAAGACCATATATCATCTTAATGACATGTACCAAAGAATAAATTGTACTATACCTCATAAGAGCCAACAACACTCTGTGACATTTTACTAGGTCGAAATGAAGCAAGCTTTCCTCCAAATCCAAAACTGACACCAACTGGTCTCTTCAACCACTTAGGAGCTTTCAAGAGTGGACCTGAAAAGGGAAAAATGAAAAGATAGACATCATGTATTTGCATACAGGATCCCAATTCATTGAGAAAATCTTCTAAGTGAGATTCCAATTTCTTAACTAAGTCATGTATGGTTATCACGTAAAGCAACACTTACCACCCACTTTATGTTTGAAAGCAATTAAAGCACTATACTTGGGTTATTCACAGAGAGCCATTAGTCAAGTACTGTAGGAAACAAATCATGGGCATATCAAACCAGTAGAGCATAGATAGAAATCGTGATCATGCATAAATCTCATGAATAGATTTGCATCAATTAAGGTAGACGTATTTCAACAATGAAAAAATTCTAGATGAAATAGACCTACCTTCCTAACACTTTCACTTATGCCTGTGATTTTCATTAACATCAAAGGTATATGTAGATTGGGCAGGTACCGTTGGGCTCTAAAGGCCCCTTATTGTGTGATTAAACAAATACAGACAATTGGGGAAATTTCATTATATGTAATGACATAAGTTGAGGTTGAAGGTATTGTTTGATGCTAATTCAAACAATGGAGGCTCTTGTTGAAATCTACCTCTACCTTCTCATCATGGAAAGGACAGTGAGATGTAGTTAAACCATGGAAGTTGTGCATATATTTTGATGAAAAAGCCTGGGCCATCATCACTAGTGTTAGGTCTCAAAGTGGAGGTTTTAAACCATAAGGGGGTGCCAATCCCTTAATACACCTTTGTCCCACAAACAAGGTAAGAAGGACTGATTACCTTCTACTCTTCAGGCTCTGCCAGACCTAGGCGGGTATACCTGAACAATAAGGAAGATTTGCAGATAGATATGGCTCCTATATTGAGCCATCTACTTACTATGGCATGTGAGATGAAGCAAATGTAGAGTTTTAATGTCTAAATACTAGTGAGAGTAATTGAGAGTTCAAGTTTGTAAGTTGTATTTTGTATGTAATATCTAATTATTACCAGTGCCTACTTCTATTGGGTGGATGGAGTGGAGGGATGAATGATGATTTTGGAGATAGGGTTTTGTAAGATAGGTAGATTCACTCTTCAGCTTAACTCGAACAGTTGGGCACTTTGAATGTTTTTACCTTATGAAAATGTGCAAGTATGTCAGTTATTTGGACTCTTCTTAGTAATCCTAGTGATATCCCCTTATGCTACTGTGAAGTTGTGAAAGGATTTAATTCAAATGTGAAAGGAAACTAATTAAGACAATCTATTTAAAAGGACTTTAATCCAAATAGGAACCTATCGAATTTGATTTCTTAAAAGGAATTTTAATTCTTCTGCACATCGAAACCAGTCAACAGCGTCACACAACCATAGAAAATGTGTATTTACAAATTAAATGTATTTCCACACACTCAATATGAATAACATAAACAACCACTTCAGAGACAACCAAATAACATATAAGCATATAAATCCACACAACAGTTGAACACTTGAAATCAAATTAACAATTATGCATAATCTTCTCCATTATATTTATCTTTGAATAATATGTATTATAACAGTAGTTTCTGATATGAGATGGATGATCTATTCGGGTCTTGGTCTGTCTTATATATGTGAGAGGCAACAAGCTACATACCCATTACAAAAAGTCATGTTGTTTGATAACTAAACATAATTAAGAAAATGAAATATTGCAACAACTAAACGCATTGATCCGTTAATCTCCAAGCAGAAGCCCGTGACCACCTAATATTTGTTCAAAGCTTCTACTCCATGATATGGTGCTCATGTTGTTTGTTGACTCCTTTCATCCTGATGGTTTCCCTGTTGTGTCTGGTGTATCCATAGTTTGGTTGAGGAACAAATTGAATGCAAAGAGGTGATGGATGTATTCTTGTTCAACACAAGTATCTGCATTGATCATATCCTCGTTGTTAGTATCCCTATACATCATCTTCTCTAGTTGGTTGTGAGTATTTTGTAAAATCATATCCTCGTCATTGATCTCTTGTAATGCAACAGTCAGAATCGCATTAAAATCTTCCTTCCAATAACCATATTCTCAAGGATTTCTCATATCATCATAGAGTGTCAGAGTCAAATTTAAGCACTCGAAATCCTCGATGAGCCTATTATGATAATTGTGTGCTTCTACCAATTTTTTATGTGTCTGCATTATCTGTCCTTTCAGGATTTGCTTGTCTTGAAGCTCTTATCTCTTTTCAATTATTCTCCCCTATAATCATTTGTTCTCCTCTATTGCTGAGAGTACCTGTTTAAATTGCCTCCAATATTCATCTACACATTTCATCTTATTGAATCTTCCCTTGATCATTTCAGATGCAGTATTATACTTGATGGTTTTGTCTTCCTTCTCCAATTCTTTACATTTTTCTAGAGATTTTAGGTGGCACTGCTTCCAATAAGTTGTATCATCCATTGCATCCAATACTCTCTTATCTTTCTCAAGCCATGGGGAATACAATTCTAGTGTGGAAGAGGAAGATGATCTTTCTCTTTGATGTGCTAATTCCTTCTTCAACCTATCATTTTCTTTAACCAGCTTATCAATTTGTGCCTTGGTGAACTTTTCCACATTGACATTCAACTTTGCTGTCTCCATGGGGTTGGTATCCCCTACTCTTTGAAATAAGAGATGTCCAAACATTTGGTTTGGATTATCAATCACAGCTGGTCTTTTGTCATGGGGGTATAGTGACAAAATAAGCAAGGTGGCCTCATCTAGATTGTATCCAGATCCTGAATACATCTTGTCACTTGCTTCATTTGTTAAATTCATTGTTTTATCTCCTCTCTTTCTGAAACTATCAAACACAATTGCAGAGCTTATATCTCATCTGGGAAAAATCAATACTCCAGCTTCTTGAAGTAACTCTCTCCCTCTTTCAAGAGTGATGGAATCCATCTCTTTGTCTATTTCTTTTTTCAATTCCTTCAAAACAACAACTTCTCATTCATGAGTGACATCCTGCATCTTTTGTCTCATTTTCTTGCCTTTATATTCATAAACAAATGATTTAAACTCAAGAGACTTAACAAAATCTCCATCAGAAATGAACTCCTATCCAACCTTGACCCTAACATCATTTGATAATTCATATGATGCTTCAAATATTACAACATTGTGTTCTTGAGAAGGCTCATACTGTACAATTACAGGAGCACTTATTTGTTGTACTTGTTCTTCCTCCTCATCACTCTCCTCTTCTTCACTCATATCAGTATCTACAGAAAAACTCACATCAGGAGTTGGTTGTGAAGGGATATAATCTAAGGGCTCTATATCTTCAACTTGCACTCCTAAATAGGTTGCATGAGGGGCATCAAAGACAAATGAAGGCACATTCTTTACCACTTCATCCATATGAGCAATGAGTTTCTCAATCCTTGATAGAGGATCCTATATTTCACCAAATTCCTTCGAATAAGATGAGACATTTCTTCTTTTCCATTCCTCTACAAACATAACCCTATTATATGTAGTCATTCTTTTAGTGGTAGAGGCTTCGTCATGGTTTCTGATTACATCTTCAATTAAGAATACATGCTCATATCCTGATAACACCTATGATAACCTTGGTTTTTGAATAAAGCCTTCTGCATCAAAATTTTTCCTTTTGTTACCTAGAGGGAGGTTATACTGTGCTAATTTAGCATCAATTCCCTCATATCCCTCATTTGCAACCACTGTAAAGTCTCCAAAACATAAGGTACTCGGCATGATCGATTGTTTTTTGTGTCATTTGAGGTTTTTGGAATCATATTTTTCCAATTTCCTCACAATTTCTAAGTAGGCAATTCTATCAGGAACTACTCGTGGCAACAAGTGTGGAGTTCCTTCAAACCCATAAACCCTAATAATTGTGCAGCCAGGAAAAGCATACCAGTCTCCCTAGTTATGATCCACCTTTTTCCTTGGGTCATTTACCTTTGGTCTTAGAAACTTTTTCACTTCTGGGGATAAGTTATAATCACATGGATATCCTAGCCACTCCATTAATGGTTTCACAAAAAACTCCTCAAAATAAAGATAATGATATCTACCAAATCGACTATCCCACAGTGAAGTCCACATCTGTACAAGTTTGAGGTTCCCATTTTCATTTGTATCTTTTATTCTTAATTCTTGACTCCAGACCCTTCTAACATGTCCCTCATGCATGGGCAAATGCATGAATAGAGAATAATGTTTGAAATGAATATATTCACTATTTTTTTTAATCTTTTCAAGCTCCCAGTTTAGGTCATTGGACAAGTATCTAGCATAATTGAATGACCTAGCATCATTTATTTGTATGTCTGCAACTAAGACCATTGGGGAAATAGGTATGACGGGTGGGACCTCTACCCCCAAGACCTGACCAGTTGAATAATAAGTGTATCTAAAATATTCTTCAAACAAGTCCTCATGAAAAGGAGGGTTTTCAAAACTTGAAAACCTCCTAAGTTGGCCTCCTTCATTCTTAGGCCTATGCAAGGGTAGTTTCCATCATTTGTAGCTGGTATCCATATGGTGATACTCTGTCAAGAGATCTCTAATCGTGAATGGAAAGTTCATAGGACACTCCAACTGAAACACATTAGAAATTAAATCCTCAGAAATAACAAGCATGTCAGCCCCATTATGTGCTTGTATAGTTCTCCTCTTGGGGTCATATCGGCTAGCCAGAGCTTTAATTAATTCTAAATTTATGAACACATTGGGCACCACAAGTCTTCCCAAGTTCAACCTCCACAGGTTGCAGACTGGCTGAAACCTAAATTGTTTCCTGTAATGATACATGAAAAGCTCATACCCACGTCATGGTGTCCAAATATCCCCCAAGCCTTTATGTTTATCTAATAATCTATCCATTGAAGGATTCATTTGAGCAACCCTCCTGGGTCTTGGCCCTAACCTAGGGCATTGATCTATCAGGTCTTGATTCAAGATTCTCTTCTCAATTTTTTGTTTCTTAGCTTTGGGTTTTTCTGCATTTTCCTCCATTGTTTGAATTCTTAATCCTTTGAAAAATACAACTTCTCAGCCGGGATTGGTGTACTTACTTGGGTCTCACCTCCACCGATTTCTGCTACGTGAGAACTCCTAGCTTTTCCTTTCTTCTTTTGTCCTCAGCGAAATCTTCCAGACTATGCAACAATTATGTGATCAACTTGTGATATAATTCACTTCAACTTTGGCTCATAAATACACCACCCATTTCAGTCTTGTCATCGGGGGGAAGCATTTATTTTTAAATATCTGGACAATGCCTTGAGATGTCACATCAATTAGCAATCAATCATCATTGTTGTATCTGCGAGACTGCAATCCTTATTCCACTAATAGCCACCCTCTCCACCGATGAACAATTTTCCTTCGGTCTATTAGCTGGACGCCAAAATATATTACCTCGATACACATTAATTCCCTTGATATATAATAATTTTTGATAATTTATGATCATATTAGGCCATCAAGGGAATGTAGAAATTCATTCCACTGATGTTCATGTGTTACAATGATGTGCTTACTACACATTAATTTCCCTGATATATAATAAATTTTGATAATTTATGATCATATCAGGCCATCAGGGGAATGTAGACATTCATTCCACTGATGTTCATGTGTTACAACGATGTGCTTACTTTTTTTGACTCTATCGGTCTATCGGGGGGAACACCTTAGGAGTTAGCCTGATAGGGTGTTGTTACACTGATACTAGGTTATGCAATATTTTCATCAGGCCATTGACGAGGCTATGATGGGGGTTTCGTCGATGATGCATTGTTAGGCTAATAGTGCTAATTTTTACTTAGGAAAAATTATGGAGTCTCAAACTTAATTATGGGTGTGACAATTTGGCAATGTGGGCTACAAAATGGATATTGTCACACAAATTTCAACAATTTGTGTTGATCATAAAATTAAAATGTGATGATTTTTTGTGGAATGTGGAGGATTGGTGGGTGGAGGCTAGTGAAAAATGTGAAATTTTTCAGTTGTAACAACTAGCACAATGAAAAATAACATGCATAGATCATATATAAAAAAAAAGAGAGAATAAGAATCAGTAATGGATAACTAAATAAAGCTTGTTGTCTCCAAGAAGACAAATACCACATATATATAGTGTTCATTACCTAGCTTGACCAGATCAATGTTAATCCTTTAATTTATAATATTTTTTATAGTATCCCCATGTTACTACAGTTCTACCAAAGAATTATGACAAGACGAATGCTAGTTCTTCAATAATGAAGATACCGTTTCAAGCTAGTTGCAAATTTGCAATGGTTGAAAAAACTCTTTGTTAGAGAGACAAATGAATCTCCTAACATTTCCCATGATTGAATAGGCTCTATTACACTTGAAACTACTAATGCATGCACATCTGGTTAGTCCAATTGTCCAAATTACTTCTATAGGAACCAACTCAGTTCTTTTCTAGACAACATATACATTGCATTCATTGAGCACACCTCCCACACTCTCCTATAACCACAGTTTTCAGGGGATTTCTCATGGTAATTTGGAAGTAAATTTTGGAGACACTCTTATAAAGAAAGCATGGCTTCTTCATAGATTTTTGTAAACATTTAAAATCCTTATCCCCAGAGCCACTCTACCAAATAGAATAAAATTATAGAAAATAAGGATATATTTTCCAATTAAAGAATTACTCCAAAATATTACCTGATGAGCCTCCACCAAACACACCCTCACCATAATCCATTTGACTGCAGGCCTAAAATGGATGCACATCAAAAGAGACAAACCCACATTACTTATAAAGATGTTCCTTATGAACAAAAAGGAACACAACTAACTCACCAAGGAAAAAACATAGTAGCATCTGGCATGTAATTCTAAGTTAGGTGAACCTAGACATAAGCTTGTCAAGAAATACTTGCAGCGTGCTAAAATACTTGTAGAAGATATATATCATGTAATTCTAAGAGATGATTTTGAACACAAACACTTGTGATCCAAAATCAATTATGAGTGTATGGCTATGTTAAGTTTGTCCTCTTTGACAATCAAACAAAATACTCTTGGCCTTCAACTCACTTATATATAATAAATCCTTATGTCACATTTACATTAACTAATTAACACCATATGACTGTTACTGGTATATTTAAATATTTTGTATCACCTCCACTCATTCATGACCCACAATGAACATTACATTCTAGCACTCGCCATAATTTTATCTGTGGATCAATCCACTTTCAAGGCTCAATCATTTTTTGGCTTTAAGTATCTGGAATTTGCAAGATCCACATCAATCTAGATAAACATCTAGACTTATATATTAAGACTCACAAGTCAAATATCACAAAAACAAGTAAACAACTAAAGACTCAAATCTTATCAGCAGGGGCACTTTCAAGTTTTGCTTTCATAACACAACCAATGCATAAGAAATAAATACAAAAAGTAGCTCAAAGGGATATTAAAGTACAAGTTACATGAGTAACAACCATGAAAACAAACTGAAAAAAATAACTATATTAGTTGAACTCAAAAATAGATTATAAGTCACAGACGACAAACCTTTAAATGCTATTTATCTAGTGGTTTACATAACTTATCTATATTTATAAGTCAGACAACTTGTAAAATGTATAATTGTTGGCATGGGAATGAAATGCGATTGTTGTTGACGTTTGTTATTCTCATGGAAAGGTATTGAAGAAATTGCATGGGTGATAAAGCTTGTTTGGATAGGACCTGGAGACTTTTGAAAAGGCGGGAAAGGAATTCAGAGTTTGCTGCAACGAATTTGAAGTCAGCGAGGCCCTTTGCAGCGAATTCAGAGGTAATTTGAAACCCTCATTGCCGAAAGTAAGCTGATAGGAAACATAGGAATATTCCATTCTCAGTAGGTAAAATTCAAATGAATGTAAGATAGATCTCAAAACAACGACTCATTATATCCTCTTCTTTGTGTTATGGTCTATACTAAAAGTGACTACTTTCAACAATGTTTTGGCATCTCTATTTTTAGATTTATGTTTTTTTCTTTAAATTAGAAACTAAATTAATATGGGAATGCACAATATTATAGATGGATGAGCATCAAAGGTTGACTATGGATCAATATCATGCATATGATGAGAGAGTAGATGATGAGAGGGACATTGACAAACATCCATGTCCATGTAAAAATTGTCTTGGTGGAAAGGTGAAGAAAATAAATATGATTTATCGACATATGATAAGATATGGGCATAGTGGTATAAGCCCTTGGGATTACAATTATTATGAAGACATGATAGAATGTCATATTATGAGAGATGAAGAGGCGACAAACATAGATGAAGAGGCAAAAATGTTTGACGAAGGGTTTGAAGTTGATAAAATGTTAAATGAGGGTCTAAACAATGATTGGGCCAAGTCAATGGACGATGCTTTAAAGCCTATGTATGCTAATTGCAAGTTAAGTCATTTGACAACAATCCTTCAAATTCTTAACTTGTAAGTGGTGCATGGTTGGACAAATGAGAGTGTAGATTAGTTTTTGGCATTATTAAGTTCATTGTTACCAACTGACTCCACATTACCAAAAAAAAAAAGTCAATGTAAAAAGAAAATCAGTAAGCTCGGCTTGGGGTGAGAAAACATCCACACATGTGTGAATGGTTGTGTATTATTTCACAAAAATCTTGCAAATGAGAGTTAATGTCCGAAATTTCATGAACTAAGGTATAGACAAGGGTTGAAATCAAATGTGGTTCCTAGAAAGGTTCTTTTCCACTTTCCGATAAATGTATAGGTGCAGAGACATTGCTAAACTTATGCAGTGACATGCCCAAAATAAGAGCACTGATGGAAAACAACGACATGTGCCTGATTCTAAGACATGGATGCAATTTGATAATAGATGGCCCAATTTTTCTCAAGATCCTCGTAATATAAGGTTGGATTTGGCTCTAGATGGGGTGAACCCATTGTTAGATCAAAGTACTAAATGGTCAACTTGGTCAATGTTTCTAATAAATTATAACTTGCCTCGATGGTTAGCATCTAAAGAATTTTTCTTAATGTTATCATTGATTATACCAGGAAAGAAAAATGTGACTTCAGATACAATAGATTCTTATCTAGAGCCATTATATGATGAGCTAATGGAATTGTGGAAAGGAATTGAATCAATTCAATATTTAAGGGATGGTCATTCAATCAAATTCACTTTAAGAGCTTCCTTATTTTTTATGATTCATGATCCTCCTGCATATGGCACATTGTCTAGTCTCTCTGTTCATGGATACCATGCATGTCCTTCTTGCAACTTTAAGGATTTTGTGAGGCACTCAAGAAGTTTGTGTAAGTGTATTTATTATGGACATCGTGCTTACCTTAAAATGGATCATCCATATCATCAACAAAAAACACGTTTCAATGGTCAAGAAGAGAATCGTGAAACTCCATTACTAATAACAAGTGATTACATTGTTGAGAATGGACAAAAAAGAATGTCATTTAATTAAAATGATGGGATTGCTGGAAGTAGATATGATACATGTAATGAAAGTGGTGTAAACGGTTGTGCATATTGTATAAGTTTCCATAATTTAAGGATATATCCATTAGGCATACTATTGACTTTATGCATACCGAGAAAAATATAGCTTATTCTATTATAGAAACTCTTTTTAGTGCTCCTGATACTATTTCATCACATGAAGACTTTCGAGAAATAAAGATTTGTCAAAATATTTAGGTTGAAAAATATGATAATGAAAAATATAGAAATCCTAGTGCTCCTTATGTCTGGACAAAGGAACAACATGCACAATTCTTACAGTTGATGTCTCAGACTCACTTTCCCACTGGATATGTAAGTAGCAGCATCAAAAGCCAAACTGACATTAATAGCTTAAGAGGCCTCAAGACCCATGACTATCATGTCATAATCGAGCATATTTTACCTATTGTGGTAAATATATCAAATTTGGCAAAGGGTCCAAGATTGGAAATTATAAGGTTGGGCCTAATATTAAAGAGAATGAGTTTACATGTATTAGATCCTTCAAACTTTGATAGTTTGAGGGAGTAGGTTGTTGAAGTCCTTTGTCTATTGGAATGAGAATTTCCACCAACAATCTTTAACCTTTCTATGCATCTTTTAATACATCTAGAATATGAACTATAGCATTGTGGCCCAGTAAGAATGAGATGGATGTATCGTATAGAATGATATATGAAGTTTTTGAAAAAAATTGTCCATACTAGGGAAAAACCAGAAGGAAACATATCTGAGGGATATTCAATGCAAGAGGCCGTGGGATTTTGCACAAAATATATAATGGATTTTAAAAATGTCAATCGACATGTATGGGATGATGACGAATATCAGAGAGTTGTAGGTGAAGTATTAGAAGGCAATGGGTCTCGCTTCAAGCTATCATATCAAGAAAGAAGTGCAATACATGCATTCTTCAAAACACATCTTCGTTTGATAAGTGGCATGGGTAAAAAAAAATTACACAATAATTTATTTACTCAATTGAATTTAAACATTTATATTATTAATCTTACTATTTGAACGTCATTATTCTATGTAGAAAATATGAAGAAGAGAATCAAACTTGGATGCAACATCGACCTCAAAGGCACATACATCATGATTTGATTGGAGCTAATTCTTTTCCAAAATTTGAAGAATGGATTGCTAATGCAATCAGTGATGCAAAAGAAGAAGGTCAAGATATAACAACAGAGGAAAGTGAGATTTCATGACCTCCACATTTATGGGCTATGCATTTTAGTGGAATGTGGGCCTATGGTAGTCATTTAAGAGTGGAAGAAAAAGACAAAGTAAAGACAAATTGTGATTGTGTTGTTAGTGTTGAATTTATTCATGAAATTGAGAAGAAATTTTATGTTGGATTCATCCAAGAAATTATTCAAGTGGATTTTGGTGAAAATAGTCCTATATTATTAAAATGTAAGTGGATCCGACCATCCATAGTACAATTTGATGAGTATGGATTTGTACATGCAAATACACGACAATTTTTATCAGAGACAGATGAGTCGTATGTTTCCCCTCTTCAAATTAACCAATCATTTCTAATTGATGATGTAAGAAGCCCAAGTTGTTCATATGTCATTCAAATAGAGTCTCGTTCGAGACAAAAATTTATGGAAGTTGTTAATGTAATGCCTGATGGGCAATATGTTAATTTACAAGAAACATTCGAAGAAGTGGATGAAGACAATGAGGGACTGTTTGAAGAAGAGATTTTGATTACCAATGAAGAAATTGGGAGAGATTATGTATTGCATGTCACAAATGAGGATGAGGAAGAAAATCAAGTAGATGCAAACATGAGTGATTAGGATTCTGATCTTGCTAGAAATGTAGATGATTATTGATGAGCCCCATTTTATGACCTTTTATGTAAGACTTTTATGTTGTTTTAAGACTGTTTTATGTTTTAAGGACACGAACCTTTAGACTCATACCTGTTTCAAAAAATTTAATGTTGAACAAAGTTGCTATATGAATGCAATATGAATATTTTTTCATATAAAAATGAGGATTCAATATGAATATGTTTTCATATATAAATGTTGTATGCAATATGAATATGTATACCATCATTACTTTACTTTGACAATGATATTTTCTTGACAACTCCTCTGGACTATTTACTACTTTTATATATGTTCTTTATCACTGCCATTGTTCTAGCATCCTTTATAAAAGCCATCACTGAAGCATTGTTAAACATTGTTTCTATGTTTTCTTTTACACTTTTTTACTAAAATAACATTATCTTCCCTACATATGGCATTATCTTTAGCCCTATTTTGTAATATTATTGTATACCATTTCCTTGCGAACTGCTTTGGCATTGACTGCTCACTACCATGAAAGTATTTCTCATTGTTGTCTTCATTTCTTGGATCTTTCACCCACTGTGGCACTCGTTTCCTCACTGATATGGTCTTTTGTTCTCTATTCCTTCATTTTTTATAGCAGCAGTATACAATCCTTAATGATTGATCACTATTTTTTGTCAATGCTCAAGGCATCAATACAGTGATTCCCCATTGCAATAGAAGAATTTCCTCATTATATCCCCACTATTTTGGCATTACATGCTGCTCACATCCTTTGTTGTCTTCACATTCTTTTTAACAGTGATATCACTATTATCAACATTTGTGCTTTTGACTTTATGCACTAGAAATCACTGTCTCATATGTATCTTTATATACTGTAAGGTCATTGCTTTCTTTTGCTTTGATCAAATGTTCTTCACTGTTTTGCATATATCTTGAGGTTCACTGCTATTTGACTACTTAGTCCTCAAATCATGGCGTTCCTTGCTTGTAACTCACTATCCACTCCAACATATCTGTTCTTTTTCATGAAATCTACCCCTTCATGAATGTATCTAGATGTTATGAACAAATTATTACGTAACAGAACAACAAAAGTAAGAATCACCAAATACCATAGACATTTCTTAGTGATGGTGCTATCACCTAAGCAAAGCATTGGTTTAGTTTTACAAAATGGTTTCCATGCTACAAGTTCATGTCTAGTTAAAATTTGGTAATACAATTTTTTTTATTGAACCATGAATGAAAACATTATTGCTAAAGATTTGATGGATTGATTCAAATACATTGCTAAGTTTTTTATGCAATTGGCATTTCTGTAGGGCACCATTATTTAATATCCATTGATTGAAATAACCACAATATCTAATGACTATTGTTGTTTGCAGTGCTTTAGACTTTGTACGTGTTTTAATGACTATTCATTAAAACTGAGACCTCATAAACTTGTATTTATTCAATTTTTGTTACAGTTAATTATCTTTGTATCAAGTTGCTAATTTATACATTATTGTTTTTGTGGACATAAGGAAATGAAGAAAAACAATTTAAGGTGAAAATTAGATGATAGTGATCACAATGTTGAAATTCCAGTGACAAATTATGAGCGCTTTCATGAAGAATGTGTTGCCAAGAATAATGAATATTTATCACGTCTTGTTTTGACGTCAAACAAGCAAGTTGTAAATCCACTAAGTAGTAAATTATTTGTTTAATATTGTTTAATGAAATTTTATAGGCAAGAGATTTATGTATATAAGAAATGATATGATATTTTTTTTGTTTTAGAGGCAAGAAAAAGAGAGCAGAGAAAATTCAGAGAAAAAACAAAAACAAAGTAAAGATACAGTGCTACCAGCTTGTAGAAGCCAACGCTTTTGTGATTCAACAAATGAAGTTGGTGAAAAAAATAGTTGTGATGAAGTGAAATCTACGGAGACCACTACTGATCTACCTACTCATGCCACACATGATGTGGCCAAGGAGCATGAAGTTCTGGTTATTCAAAGTCATGAAGAGAGTTTGTTTGCATCTAATGTGTCTGAGAGTGCACTTGTCGCATCTACAACTTTTGAAGGAATTAGTTGATCAACCAAAAATATTTGTAGTGGTAAAATAAAAGATGTGCCTGCTTATGTTAAAAGACAAAGATTGAGTCAAGATTTATACAGATCTATAGATAGGAATGCAAAAGAAAGAATATTAGAAGGGAAGAAGCCATCCTTGGTTGAGGTATCAAGAGATGGTGAACCCATTGGGAAAAATGCTACAAGGTGGGTCTCCGAGTTGGGCGTAAGATGTAGGGCCCATTTGGATATTTTCAAATCAAATTTTGTAGAGCAAGATCCAAAAAATGTGGAATATGTTATACAAAAAATGGAAAATTCCTTTGACATTGTTGGTGGAAAAATCTCTAGAAAATATTACAAGCACAAGATGAGACTTCTGATGAACAATTTTAGATACAATTGTAGAAAAACAATCATGGAGGGAAAAGAGATGTTAGACTCCACTCTATCTCCCAAACAATGGGAGGCATTGAAAGAAAGTATGCATTCCGAAGAATATTTGACAAAGAGTAATAGAGGCAAGAGAGCAAGAGATAATGTGAGGACTAAATATACATTTGGCCGAGGCGAGTTGCAAGCCAAAATGGACAAATGTGGAGTAAGTGTATGGATTTTTGGTTCAATTTACATTGTGTTATTTATTTCAATTTTTTATTGAACTGACTATATGTTGAAATTGACATTGTATTTTAGGTGGAAAACAATAATAGAGAAGCAAGTGTAGAAGATGTTGTCAATTATATGGCAGCACTAGATCATACTAAATCTAGTACTAGTATCAAGAGGAAATCTAGTTCATCAACAAAGATTTCACAACCATCTGTTGAACACCCAGTAAGAGCCTCTCCAAATCATGTCAACTCAAATGAAGACTACCAACATATAATGAGTTGCTTAAAATGTCTCACTTAGAAAGTTTCACAGTTGGCTACCTCTGTTAAGCCTATAGTTTCTGCATGGAATGACCATAATTTCACGGGTTCAGATCAGGTAAGAGGCTATCCCTCAATATTTTGATTCTCAACTATATCATATTTATGTTGTATTCTAAAGATGTCTGCAAATTTCATAAATGTTTTCCACAACATGCCTTTATAAAATTACTCTCGTGATCTCCAGGCAAAGTATTACGATCATATATAGAATAGTGAATCTATGAAATTTTTCTTTTTGTTTCATTGAAATCCATTGTGACTATCCTAAATGTTGTGACTGTGAGTTTTATGAAAAAATAACTATGATATCAATGAATGATTTGTTAGGTCTCAGAAGTGCAATTTTTTAAACCATAAGGGGGTGCCAATCCTTTAATACACCTTTGGCCCACGAACAAGGTAAATAAGACTAATTATCCTGATATATATTAATTATTGATAATCCATGGTTATATCGGGCCATCGGGGGAATGAAAACATTTGTTCCACCGATGTTCATGTGTTACAACGATGTGCTTGCTTTTGTTGACTCTATCGGTCTATCGGGGAGGACGCCTTAGGAGTCATCCCGATAGGGTATTGTTACACCAATACTAGGTTATTAATTGCTTTCATCAGGGGAATGCAAACATTCGTTCCACCGATGTTCATGTGTTACAATGATGTGCTTTCTTTTGTTGACTCTATCGGTGTATCGGGGAGGACACCTTAGGAGTCATCTCGATAGGGTATTGTTACACCGATACAAGGTTATTAACTACTTTCATTGGGCCATCGACAAGGCTATGATGGGGGGTCCACCGATGAGGCATTTTTAGGCCGATACTGCTAATTTTTATTTAGGAACGGGGAAAGATTATGGATTCTCAAACTCATTTATGGGTGTGACAATTTGGCAATGTGGGCCATAGAAGCAGAAATTTACAAAAAATCCTGATTAATCCCAATTTTTTAAAAATCTACAGGCTTTTAGCCAAGCATCCATAGCTTGTTCGAAAGCACCTATTTTAGGCTTTTAGCCATAACAATGCAAGGCAATGAACTATTTGATAAAATTATTTGATAGACATGTATGAAAAATGTGTTAGCATAGACAAGGCAAAGGAACTCTTTGAAAAAAGTCCTCAAATAAAATGAGGTCTCATGGTGATGGAATGCCATAATAATCAGAAGAAATTTGATTGTCATGGTATTCATCACTATGAGACCTCATTTATTTGAGGACTTTTTTCAAAGAGTTCATCGCTTTGTCTATGCTATTGCTTGCTATTATTCTTTTGATAGATTTTTTCCAAGCATCCATAGCTTGTTTGAAAGCACTTGTTTTAGGTTTTTAGCCATAGTAACAAGGCAGTGAACTGTTTTACAAAATGCCTCAAAGAAATGTGGTCTTATAGAATGCCATGACAACCAAATGCAATTGGCAGCTACTCCTAGTTATTAGTTATACAATGTGAAGTAATTGCATAACTCCTTAGGTTGACTTTGTAAAAACTATATTGTAATTGAAATTTTCTCATCTATCAAAGATTCTTACATATTATGCAATGTGAAGTAATGCTTTTGAGTTTAAAGATGTGCAATGCAATTTTAATTAACTATAAGGAATATAAACTACAAAAAATATATTTTTACAATTCATTGAAGGTTAAAAAATATTTATTTTATTTGCTCTCTATATTTCTATGCTATGAAATTCTTCAATTTCAAAAAAAATAGTTTTTATCTCTGTTCTGCCAATTTTACCTTTTATTTAAAATCTGACTTTTCCTCAATTTCCTTTTTTCTTAGACTTTTCTCATTTTTTCTAAAAAATCTTATACTTGGTTTTCCAATTTTTCCCAAAAATATCTTTTTGCTGCCATGGATCATGCCAGTTACTGTGCAAACTCTGCAGTACCTGGCCTTTTTCTCAAAAAATTCTGATTATTTGCAGTTCCAAGCTTCTGTACTTGCTCGTACAGGGTTTCCTTGTTCTCTTTTGCATTGAATTAGGTGGTTGGGTGAGTTAACTTCAATTTTTATATGATTTGGTGGATTCTTGAAGATTTTTGTGCATTTTGTAGTCAAATTGCTGAAATAGGTCTAAAAAGACAGAGTTGAGGGTTTGTGAGTCTACAAAAATGGATTTTCACCCATTCCACCTATTGTGACTTTTATGCTTGGAAAGGCTCTGTTGACTATTTTTTACATGAATTAATCATCTGGATGTATTTTTTTGCTTGATGGTTAAACTACATGCAGAGCAATTTTATCAAAGCAACACAAAAACAAGAACGCCTTGATGTCAATCATAGTTGTGTTGAAGTTGAGGTAATATAATAGTTGTTGTGGACAAAAATTTATAACTTTTGCATTCCTTACTTGAATTATATTAACTTTGCATGATGATTAAACCACATGTAGGGAAATTATATGAAAGAAAAACAAAAAGGAAAAGACCCTATCAATAGAGCTCTTCGCAAAGCTACACAACTTCAGGACAATGTTGACAGTGATTATGCTAAATTCGAGGAGTATATGCATGATATTGATAGTACTACTAGTGTTGAACTTGAGGTGAGTGCTATGAAACATTACTTTTCCTTGATTCTGAAACCCTTCATGTATTAATGACTGTTATGATCCCAAACAATGAACAAGCTTATAGAATAGTGAATAGACAACTAAAACATTGAATGTAACCCGTAGAACAATCATTGTACCTACTTTGTCACTTTTCAGTGGGGATTGCTGGCACTTCAATACTTTATGATGCTTGACTATGTTTTAGGGAATTGTAATTGACCTTTTCAACATCTTGAACTTAGTGTGCTACTTCTTTCATTGGATGATACCTATTGTTCTTTCCTTCACGGATCTGCTGTAAACTCTTCATTATGGCTATTGTTATTAAAAAAAAGTTTATTTTGGTATTCTTGCCACTTTCTCTTAATGTATTCTTGTTGTTTAGTAATGATATTTGTTGCTTGATCCATTAAACTCATTGTTACAGCCATAAAACTCATTGCCCTTGTACTAAACTCACTGCTACTGCTACTTGTTCATTGGACATCATTCCTGACTTCTTTTTGCATACTCTTACGCTATTTTCTAATAGTGAAAGACTCTTTCTCTATTATTTATGTGACCTCTACATCCAACCTTATTTGTTACTCCTTTACTGCTGCTATGAAATCCACAGAGAAAGACTGTATTGTTTCCTCAATGACTACTCTTAATGGCTGTCACATGTTGCCTTGATACATTTTGTTCTTTGTTCTTCTTTTATATTTCATCATTGACAGGGTTATGCTGACTGTATGGGGTTATATTTCAGAGCTTTAATGCCATTGTTTTTGTACATCCCAATGAATTTCACCTTCACCTTGCAGCAGTAGTAGTAGTGCTCTCATATTGCATTCTTTGTTTTTGTGCATTAGCTACCTTTTTTATGTGTAATAGTACTGTCATAACCTTATGTGTTTGGCATGCGTGCATAGTAATGTAGTTTTTATATTTTTGGCCTTTGTATTTGATTAGCATGAAGCTAATAGTAATATTGTAAGCACTGCTATGAGTGTTGGTTTTTTAGTAAATTAGATCATTGCAACGGCTTTGTACCTTGCAATTATTTAAATACACATACGTGCTACTCATTTTAAGCATGGTTGTTTTATTATGCAAACAAGGGTAATCATTACCTATCTAATATAATGTGTTATTTTATTTTCTTTTTGCAAAAATGTATTAATGATAAACTCAAAGAAGGGGATAAAGTTAGGGTGTTGGATCCGTTTGATGGTGATGTTGTGGGAATTGGGTGGATTCACTCCCTATCTATTGTACATGGAGTCAACTTGAAAGGAATGAGAGATGCAAATGTAAACATTTTAAAAGTCACAAGTAACCCCTTGTTTATGAAGACAAAATAGATGGAGCTGTTCGTCTGAAAGAGAAAGAGGGAAGCTTCACACAGTGGCCACTAAAATATTTGCAAAAAATGATAGTTGAACATGTTTATCATGTACTAGTTAATGTTAGACATCTTGGCTCACTGCTTTATGCAGTATTTTGAATGTGTTATTCAAGGATCTTAATTATCATGGTGTATTTTAAAAGAGTTAAAACTCTAGGACAACTTTGACATTTTTCATTATATTTACATATATACTCTTAGACAGCTTTGACATCTTGTAACTTGATAAATATATATATGTGCATTAATTTTTTTATTGTAGATTACCTGTATTTATCATGATGTTGAATCAATATTTTAATTTCGCAGCTTTGTTTGGGATATGTAATATTTTTATTTTCTTTATGTTTTAGTTCCAAGTTTATTATTATGTTAGTTTTTTGTATCATTATAAAATTTAGGAGATGAATAAATTATCTTATTTTAAGACCATATTTTACTACCAATTAATGGAAACCCAAAGTGTAAATAAAATGACTAATGAATAGACTAAAGAGCAGGACTAAATATATAGACTAAAGGATCAAAATAATGACTAAACATAAAGTGATTAAAGTAATGACTAAATATATGATCAAATTAATGACTCAACATATAACTAAAGTAATGACTAAATCTAATGACTAAATATATGACTAAATATATGACTAATAAAAGTAATCACTAACATGACTAAATAGATGACTAAATAAATGACTAAATCGATGACCAAATCAATGACTAAAATTATTTAGTCATAAATTTAGTGGTGTTATAAATGACTACAAATAAACCACTAATAGTCATGTGACTAAAGTTAGTCATTTATATGCACTTTTAGTAGTTTATTTAGTCGCTATCTTTGTTGTTTGTGCACAGTGCATGGATAATTTCAAATGAATAATCATATTAAATGCTATTTATAATAGTAAAAATGGAATTTCACTATCTTCATCTAATTGTAACAAAAAAATGCTCACATTATTTGTAGTATTGGAAAACAAATCCATCCCCTCACGCTTATTTGTTTTGTCAAAAGTTTTGCTCTTGCTATGCACCAAGAATGGAAGTCCACCTTAAAATTTTGTTTCTTATGATCGTTCATATGTTTTCAGCGACTGCAAATAAATTTGAACTTAAATCTATCTCAAAACAAGTTGCAAATTTTTACATATTACAGCAACCTGCATGTACTTTGTGTGGAAGTGGAAATGCTTCTGAGAAAGGGTAATTTTGAAGTTTGATTTTTAACGTGTATTTTGATATTTTGAATGAATTGGTTGTATGTATTTGAATTTGATGTGATGTTTACATTCTTGCCATTAGAGGGAAAGGATGGACAAGGAAGTGGTGGGCGCGGGCAATTTAGTGTCCATTTGGGACAAAAAAATGTGCCTCGACAGGGCAACAAGAAGAAAGGGTGCCTAGGGAGGAGATCGTCTTCCTAGGAAAAAATATTGAGAAATAGGAAACTCGTTATCCTACTACATTGATGTAATAGGACAACGGGTTTCCAATTTCTCAATTTTTGGTAACAAAGTGGAAAAATCGGGACTTGACCTTATTGGTGGCATTTCTTGGATAGAGTTTTCAATATCTTGAATACTTTTATGTGTCATTGTAGTCGCTTTTTGCTCAAATTTTAGAGTGTCTTTATGATTTCATTTAGAAAATTTCATTTCTATTATTAATATGTTGATTTTGACAATGTATTGGAAAACACACTGTCCCTGGTTCTTTTAGAGGAAGAAAGTGGAAGAAAGGGTAATTTTGAAATATGCTTTTCAACATGTATTTTCATATTTTTAATGAATTTGTTGGATGCATTTGAATTTGATGTGATGTTAACATTCTTCACGTTACAGGGAAAGGATGAACAAGGAAGTGGCAGGTGTGAAGAAATGTCGCTAATAAGCTCAAGACCCAATTTTATTGACCTGACACTAGCCTGCTCAATTTCTGTCAAAGAAGTGCCAAAATTGGGCCTTGATTATTGGTGAAAATTTTTGGCCTGTCTAATTTTTCCTTTTACTTCTCATATATTTCTAATTGTATTTCTCCTCCATAGGTACATATAAATTATTTCATTTCCTATATATAAATGTGTTATGAAATTTGTCTGTGTTTTTAGATAAGACTTTCATCTCTCCCCATACAGATTCTCTTTCTCTGTGCTTAGATCTCATGTTTCCTTTCCCTTATGTTGGAAGAATGAAGAAGAATGGCTAACCATACAATTTTTTTGTTGTCATTGATGTCACCATATTATATGAGTTGCAACTGCAAGACTAAGTCTTTGTTTGATCTGGTATTTTGGACCGATATCTGAACCGGTATACAGTTTACATCCTCAGATATTTTGGTACGCAATCCTCTGCAGTTGATTGTTGTTGCTCACAGTTTTGGAAAATGGTTTATGGATATTGGAAGCATGTACATTTAGAATCTCTCATGCACAGGTGCTCGTATGGTGTATCGACATTATTCTGTTGATTGCATTTTTCTATTTAGCCTATCTCTAGTTGACCTCATGGATAATTGGTGTTATGGTGAATTAATTTTGTTATGTGGATATATGTGTGACCTATCTTAGGTCTATGTCGACATGATGTAGTGTCCTACACGTTTTGATTTATTGTTTGGAAATATTTTGTGAAAGCTTGAAACTAACAACCACTCTTTTTGGTTGCATCTAATTAGGCCAACCTAATTGATGCTTGTGAATAGGTCAAATATATATGTTGAACAATTTTGAAGATTGTGGAGAGAGACGAATTGCATTGATGCGAATGTGGAAGTGCAAAAATGATGAAGTGTGTTAAGTCAATTTATTAAGCATCACCAAAACTGAATCAACACTTGTTAGGTGCACTCTTTTTAGTTCATTCTGGTTGTAAAGCCATTTTTGTTTTGTAATCCTGTTTGTAGGCAATGAGCCTCCTTGAGTAAGCAGTGAGCTTTTGTATCCAGACAGTGAGTCTTATTCTGGCAGTGAGCCTTATATATTCAGTTTTGGAATCACTTTATATTGTGAGTTAATCCTCACTGTGGTTTTTCTCTTATTGGGTTTTCCATGTAAAATCTGGTGTTCATTGTGTTGATTTTATTTTTTGTTATCTACATTGCATGTTCATACTTAATAATAGAATTGTGTGGTTGTGAAGTTGATAAGTTGTTGAAATTTTTGTTTGAATTTGGTGACAACTGATTCACCCCCCCCCTCTCAGTTGTCTTGCACCTTTCAACACCTTATATTCATACATTAATTGTTGAACGTAGTCATTTATATTGATGGGTTTGTTACAGGCCGAAGGTGTTGAAAGTGCAATGGTTGAAGTAGAGGCTTCCCTGAACCCTCTTGTTACACATACAATAATGAGGATTTGTGCAAGTGGAATCACCCCACCGTCAGTGCCAAGGACACAAAGAAGCCTATAAGATTTTATCTGAGCGTCTCATCAATTGCACATGAAAGGAATTGTAGGAGAGGATGAGAGAGGCTGACAATAGTCATTTTCCATTCGGTCTTTGATCATGTAATTATTAAAAATTATGGTGTGGAATTACATTATCTTTGATGATGCAATTATTCAACAATTATGGTGTGGAATTACATTATATTTGATCATGTAATTATTGAACAATTATGGTGTGGAATTACATTATTTTGGTATGTTTGAAGATTACGGTCTTCTACCAATAGTGGCATGGTGCGATTGTTAAGTTGTATTGTTAATCTTTCCATCAAGGCTCCAATCCCTTTGGGGTATAGTTTTTGACAATTTATATTGGGGATGAGGTCCCCCATTTGTGACCTCACTAGTTCATAACTCCAGGTCAAAAGCGTTTACCCCTCTTAATTAAAAATATATAAGACTATGTTCTTGCAAATTTCATGACACTTTTTGTTGCCATGTAAAATTTCATTATAAACAATGTCATCAAATAATGGTAGGCCACCTCAAGTCTTATTATTTATGTCAAACTTACTTACAAATGTAAGCACATGCAATGGGCACTTTCTATTATGCAGACTGTGACAAAACAATGTATTGAAGTTGAGCTTCATATTTTATAACAACCCTTACTTTCAACAAAATTTCC
The DNA here is from genome assembly GCA_007258455.2 of Sequoia sempervirens. Classification (NCBI taxonomy): domain Eukaryota; kingdom Viridiplantae; phylum Streptophyta; class Pinopsida; order Cupressales; family Cupressaceae; genus Sequoia; species Sequoia sempervirens. The sequence goes on along the minus strand of VDFB02221386.1, from coordinate 6,166 downwards.
ATTTCAATATCATCATATGTTTGGAACAGAAAATGCACATAATAGTTGCAAGATGGAAAACACATAGGGTTGTGACTCACTTCTCAATTCTTGTTCAATGAGCACTTTTTGTTATGCCGACTGTAACAAAACAATGTATTGAAGTTCACCTTCATATTTTATAACTGTCAATTGAGGATATTAGTATGGGCCAATTACGCTTTATCCATGATGAATTGAAGCATAACGAAGCCACTAATATGCAATATAAATAGGATCAATCAAATTGAAGTTAAACTAAACATTCATTAAAATAAAGCATTCTAAATTATGATTTTTTTTAAAATGTCTATTCTAACCCATTTGAAACTTATCCCATTTTGGAATTGGTGTTGCGTTGATGTGAAATGACGACCCTTTCCCAATCCCGTGATCAGTGAGCTTGTTTCAATTGATTCTATTGAAGAGAATTGATGAAATGGTTGTGAGATGTGATTAAAAACATGATTTAGGCTAAAATGATTCCAAATGTAATTGCTAAGCTAACCTAAATGAGATTTAAACTGAAAAGATTCAAACCCTAATTATCTAATTAGCCAAATGGATGCATCATGGAAGCTAAGCTATTTATGCAACTAAAATAAACTAAAATATGCTAAATGTGAGCTAAAAATGAGTGTGAGTGTGAGTGATTTCAACAACATAACTTTGCCTTGAAAAAGATGGATCCATTTGTCTCCAAATAGTGTTCTATTTATAGGAACACGAATGAGAAATGAAGGGTTGAGATCAAAAAAGCTAATCAATTGTCAAGGATGGAGGAAATTGGAGGCATGGATCATGGATTCTCATCAACGGGTGAGAATGCAAGATGAGATTTAATCAAGGGTTCTCATTCCTTCCAAACAGGCACACTTTTGACCTATACAAGAGGTCAAAAATTAACTTGCACAAGAAGTCACAAGCTAACTTGCATATGAAGCTAAGTGAGAATATTCCCTTTTTCAAATGACTAGAGGAGAGAGAATATTATTTAGAATATTCTTATGGTTGAGGAAAAGGATATTTTGCAAATTAAATCAAAGTTTAATTCAGCAAAGAGTAGGGGAATATCTTCATGGAATATTCAACATTCCCTTTGGAGTGAATGTGCAAATGAAGAACATTCCCTGCGCTAGGGGAATTAGATTATTAGATAATTGCTAATTGTGTCATGGTTTAATCATGCAATTAGGGATTTAGAAGAATAGCATATTCATTAAATTAAATGGATTTAATGAAAGGGGAAACAAATACATGATATTCAATTAGATAGCTTAGGGTTATTTAATTAAATAAGAGGACTTAGGCTTTAAATTAAATAATTTGCATTATTTAATTAAATAGGGTGAAATGTTCGTGTGAGAAGGGGTGAATTAACCCATTTAGGTCAATTAGATTAATAGATACAAATGATGCAAATTAATTAAAAAGCTAGGATAATTTAATTAATGTAGGGAGTAGGGTGTATCAAAAGTTTCAATCCCTAGCTTGGTTATCATATCCAATGAAATAAATTGCTATGTGACCTTGGAATCTATGAGCAATCTGCATTCTAATAGCCATGATCGAGACAATTTGTTTTTAAAATGGTTACCTTTGGTTCTTGATGAAGTCTCTCTCCTTGCTTGATCATGAGAAACTCACCATCAGTCACAGGGTCTGCCATGAATGTTTTTGGTTCCTCCTTCTTATCTTCTTCTTCTTGCACCAAGTTAGCTCTCCTTTCTCTACCCCTATTAGCTTGTTCCCATTTAGGACACTTGACAGAAGGATGCCCTGGTTCATTGCAATTGAAACATCTACCTGTGAATGGTCCTCTACCTTGTCCAAATCTGCCTCCTCCTCTAGGAGTGTATCCACCTCTTTGATCAGAAAATGCTTCTTTACCTTTGTCATTGCCTAGACACATCAGCTTTGTCCTGTTTCTATTACCTCCTACTGCTTGAACTGCTAATTCTTCCACCATTGTTTGATCTTTTCTTGCTTCCTTTTCACCTTTTTCTTTCCGGCTTCTAATGGCCAATTGAAAACATTCTCCTAATGTTCTTGGCAATTGCAAACCAATCTCATCTTGCAGATTGTACCTTAAGCCATTGATGTACCTGGCTATCTTCTCATCTTCTTCCTCATAACCTCCTCTAATACTAAGCTTGTAAAATTGCTCAGTATAGGACATAACATCCAAGTCCTTTTGTTTTAAATTCTGCCCCATCCTTTTCACATGAATGGTATAATCAGATGGTAGGAATTGCTCCTTGACCAAACTCTTCATCCTTGCCCATGTAGAGACCTTTTCCAATCCTCTAGCCATCCTATCATTCTGGAAACTTGTCCACCATGTCAATGTTGTGCCTCTCAACTTGGTTTTAGCAAACTAACCTTCCTCTCTTCATCCATCTCTCAAATTCAAAGTAGTTTTCTAAGGCATCAAGCCATCCCAACACCTCCTCACTATCCATCTTCCTTGATAGATAGGAAAGTCTATGTGACTCTTCCCTCCATGACCTCGACCTTCAATAATCTCAAAGAACCTCCTTTCCTTAGGGTCCTCCTGGCTCCCATCCGTCATTGTTGTTCCCCGACGACCTCACATGCCTCTTCTCTTCATCACGTTTTCTTGGTCTTCTTGTTCTTCTCTCCTCCTACTCCCTCTCCTCAAGGCTATTGATCCTTACCTACATAGTGCTCCTCTCTTCCATTTCTCTTCTCTTGCTCTTGTCGCTTCTTGTTCCCTTCTTTCTCTCTCTCCTTCCAAGATCTCCTTCAACTCTTTCCAACTCTCTTTGCCAATTGGTTTTTGGTGCTATTTCCAATCCCTAAAGGACCTATTCACTACTTTGATACCACTGGCTGTAGGGTCGTGTGGACTTTCTGGTGAAGGGAACACCAAATAACAAGACTAACAATGCTTCACTTCTCAACCTTTCAACTAAGCACCAACCTGAAGATAAGGCCTCAACTTTGCATTCATGACCTATTTGCTTCCCTTGTGGTTCCAAACCATTTGAATGATCTCAAAGGACTTAACCTAACTTGACTCAAAAGGTTCTCAAGCCCTAACCCTCTGTTTTGAACAAAACTCACTTTTGCTGCTCAACTAGCCTTCTAGCCCTATTAGGCCTTTGGCGAAGGATTCTTGACTTTTTCCTCAAACTTTGCAAATGAACCTCCAATCTAATGGTTGTTTCAGGTGTGGTTTGTGATGAAAAACATCATGTCAACTCCTTGGCATCACTTGTTTCAGACAATCTTTCTTCAAACCATGTTGTTTCCTCAAAACTAGGCCAATTTAGCCCTATTTTCCAAAGCAACCCCTCTTCAAAGTTGTCCCCTGACCTTGAAACTCTAAATAGTCTTCCAAAACATTCCCAAACCAAATATTTTCAGACTTTTAATCTTCCATGTTACCCTTAACATGCCCAAATACAAAACCCTCCCTAAATTGGCTTAAAACTAGGGCTTCTTGCTTCTAGGTTTTCCAAACACTTCCAGGACTTAATTTTTGACTTTTCACCATTAATTCAACATTGCACAACTATTGCAACTCAAAAATATACCTCTTGTTAAGGCAGATTCTCCACTGCTATACCCTAGGGTCCATCCTCATGCCTTTTCCTTTGCTAATTCACTGTGCACACGTTAGTTTTCCTCTTCCCTGCACATTTCTTTGTTAGTTTCTTATGGTACATGTCAAATGTGATCCATTTCATAGGTGTTCAGTCAAATTACTCCATGAAATGGATCATTCAATCATTAAAACCCTCAAAACAGAGCAAAATCTGTATCTTTCTTGTGGACAGTCAATTAAAACGTGCAAGAATTGATCCCTATTGTCTTTCAGAGCATACAAAGGTTTGAAATCATGTAAATACCAGTCCTTAATCCATCACAATGAATCAAACTTCAATAGGAAATCAATAGACTACCAAAAAAGACACAAAATAATGCAAAAAACTATAGTTTACTGCTTTTCCTGAGAACAGTCTGTACAACTCTTCTTCAAAAATGACCAACCCCATACAAATGAATATTTTAGGGTTATAAACCCATTCTCCAACTGATCCAACTGAATTGGATTGATTACAATGCTTTATTAACTCTAAAACACTCAAAACTCTCTTTCCCGCCTAAACTGAAATTCAAAATTTTGAAATGACAAACTTACCTTTTATTGATTTATACTAACCAAAAGCTATCTAGACTTTAATATCTAACCATAATTGATCTAATTAGAACATTATAAAACTACCTACACCTCTTGGACACTATTGGTCCACTTACAAGATTCTTTTGTCCTATGGTCCTTTCAGGACCCTTAGAACTTTTAACATTCTCATTACATTTATTCATCTCAAATGCCATTATAGGCTCCAATAGGTCATAATTAATGTTTTGACTTGCTTGAAAGGTCCTCCTGACCCCTGCACACTCCTGATCCTTGAAGTGTTCCTTGAAGGGCTTGGGTGCTCCTACACCATTCTCCCCAAGAAAGAAAGAACTCTTGCCCCAAGAAGTGTCCCATGTGTTACCACCAAAAAACCCTTTGCTCTCATGTGTTTTCATCTTCCAATGAGAAGGCATGTAGTCTCTCAAAGTCACTGTCTTCCTCTTCTGCCAATCTGCATTCTTGACAGAATCAAAATATGGATTAGTGTGTCCTCTTTGTTGCTTGATAATAGTAGGTTCTTGTGCCCTGTTCCTGCCCTCATTCCACTGTCTCCTTTGTGAAAGGACTCCACCATTATTACCCTCAATCATAGGGCATTCAATGCCTCCAACCCTGATACTGTCCAAATCCCACAAAGTCTGATTTGAAGGACTGTCCACCTCATAACCCTGCTGCAACTTATTTTTTTCCAACTTACCAATGTCTTCCCCTGTTTCACCTTGCTTATTCACCTACAAACACTTCTCAAAACAAATCACAAAACTATCATTAGACTACTCCAAAGGTAAAGGAACCAACTGATATCTAACATCTCCTTTGTGAACCAAATATGTGTTAAGAAAACCATCATGCAATGTACTTCTAACATACTGCCATGGCCTTCCCAAGATGATATGACCACAAGTCATTGGAATGACATCACAAAGCACCCTATCATGATATGAACCAATTGAGAAATCAACAAAATCTCTCTTACCAATCTCTACATGCTGTCCTTGAGTTACCCAAGTGGCCTTGTAGGGAGTAGGGTGATCAAAAGTTTCAATCCCTAGCTTGGTTATCATATCAAGTGAAACTAAATTGCTATGTCACCCTGAATCTATGAGCAATCTGCAGATCTTACCATGACTGAGACAATTTGTTTTGAAAATAGTTACCTTTGGTTCTTGATGAAGTCTTTCTCCTTGCTTGATCATAAGAAACTCACCATCAGTCACATGGTCTAGCATGAATTTTTTTGACTCCTCCTTCTTCTCTTCTTCTTGTACCAATTTAGCTCTCCTTTCTCTGCCCCTATCAGCTTGTTCCCATTTAGGACACTTGAAGGAAGGATGCCCTAGTTCATTGCAATTGAAACACCTACCTGTGAATGGTCCTCTACCTTGTCCAAATCTACCTCCTCCTCTAGGAGTGTATCCACCTCTTTGATCATAAAATATCTCTTTGCCTTTGTCATTACTGCTCTTATTATTACTACCTTGTCCTTGCTCTCTATTAATTCTCCCAGCTCTCGCTTTGAACTACCTCCTTCCACCACCATTGTTTGATCTTTCTGCTTCTTTTCAACTTTTCTTCCGCTTCTAATGGCTAACTCAAAACATTCTAATGTCTTGCAATTGCAAACCAATCTCATCTTGCAGATTGTACCTTAAGCCATTGATGTACCTAGCTATCTTCTCATCTTCTTCCTCATAACCTCCTCTAATACTAAGCTTGTGAAATTGCTCAGTATAGGACATAACATCCAAGTCCTTTTGTTTTAAATTCTGCCTCATCCTTTTCACATGAATGGTATAATCAGATGGTAGGAACTGCTCTTTGACCAAACTCTTCATCCTTGCCCATGTAGAGACTTTTGTCAATCCTCTAGCCATCCTATCATTCCTAAACTAGTCCACCATGTCAATGGTAGCTCTCTCAACTTGGTTTTAGCAACCTAACCTTCCTTCTTCATTCCACTTCCTAAAGTTCAAATTA
>VDFB02221376.1:0-10239 GCA_007258455.2 Sequoia sempervirens | reverse complement strand
AAAATGAAAAGCTCCCTATTTCACACAAAAGAAAACCTTAGTCAAGGATGCAAAGGAATTCAAACAAAATGAAATAGACCAAATATTATTATTATTATTATTAGTATTATTATTTAGACTGCAGGAATTGGTCAGGTATTTGTCCCCCTATAAACTGCAGTGCGCTTGGTAAAAAAATTTCACGTGACCAATGATGTTGGGCGACATGCCCTCAGGTACCACAGGGATAGTGGGGAGACTAGGCCTCATCATCTCTTGCCTGCAACAGGATGTTTTTTCTAATCAAATTAGGCCCACCACCCAAAATAGACCAAATATTACCATAAAATCTATAGCAAGTGATTGAAATGTGGATGCTTTTGTGCATAAAAGATACCTATTTTTACACCATATAGTTAACATAAATGGAGTGAATGAAATTTATAAGAATGTACCTCAATTTATATGGTTTTGGGAGAGACAATGGATGGTGGATATATGATGAAAAGATAATGGTGCAGGATGAATGAGAAGACTTCTCTAGGATTGAGGAGAGAATGGAGAGTCATGATGAAGGTTGTTGGAATGTGAAGTGCGAGGATGCATTTTCCAAATATAGTAAGTTATTGCAACCATAGGGAATGTGGGGACAAGTGCATTTAGGACCCCTTTATTCTAGGAATTTGGTGGAGAGAATATAGCCTTAATTGAATAATTTTTCTTTTTAAATTATTTTAGCCATGTGAGATGGAAAATAGGAGTACTTTTTAATTATGTGAGATGGAAAAGGGACTAATTAAAGAATATGATTATCTAATTAGGTGGGGTAGATTGGGTGAAGTGGATTAAATATATAATGCAATTATTTAGTTGATTGGGACAAAGGTGCACTAGGAAAATATTAGGTGTCTACACTTTCCACATCTTTTATGTTAGGAGGTCACATGGCCTTGAAGATTTAAGGTGGAGACCATCCATCATAGAGATATTTTATTGGTAATGGAGTGCAAGACGTAGATTACACCATATTCAAATATTTCAAATAGTCAATGGGGCCAAGATAAAGTGAGAGACAAAAGATGCTACCAACCCTCCTTGGGTGTATTTTTCATTTTTTTTCTATGTTCTGAGTTGGCCATGGCTGTGGGGTTTTATTCAAATTTTATGTTGTTAAAGGTAGGTGTTGGGGTCTTCATAAGATGCAGTTCTAATTGAAGGGTCGAGACATCGTTGAGTGTCGAGACCTCTTAAGATTCAATTTCGAAAATAAATATAATTATTTATTTTAAGTGAAAATAAATTATAAACTAGCAATCACACCTTGGGGTGCAATGGGTACAATTCAAAGATGTGTAGAAAGTGAATTAGGAAAATTTGTGGTAATTTTTTTAGTTATATTTGTGTAGTAACTGAAGTAAGTTGGTAAAACCTTTGAAGAGTTTATATTAATGCTTCAAATTAAAAGACTCCCCACATATTGCATTCAATATTGTGCAGTTGTTGGAGGCCAAATGAAATTGTGTTTGACTAAATCTTATACTCTATGCTATATGGTATAGTAGGCCATGTGGCATGATTTCTGGTTATATATTATGCAGGGAAACAACTATGATCACATTTTTTTTTATGATATGATTCTAGAAGTTGTATGATAGGGGAAGGAGAAAACAATATTTTGGCATATGGGGATGGTGATTAAGATAAGAAGCCTACCAAATAGTTTTGTCACAAAGAGGCTAGGTAGTTTAATCAAAGAGCACCCCAACATAGAAATGGAAGATCTTAGGCTTTGATTAATAGAAAAAGCTACATAGATATAAATGAGAGTAACGATACAGAAAGGGGATAAAATAGTTTTTGGTCATGAAAATAGAAAAAACATTCATATCATGCTAAGAAATTAAAGGTTTCATCAATACATAAGAGACCTAGAGAAAGTGAACAGTGTGATTTTCCATTAGCCAAAAACTGATAAATTTTATGTAACATCAAATTTTGGAAGGTTCAAAAGCATATTTATAGTTGTTCAATTATGTAATTAAATTGTTAAACAACAGTAAACAATCTAAAGAGTTGAAACTAATACACTAAAAATTTAACAATGAACAGCCAACATAGATGATTGAAATTTTTCCATGGGCAGTTGCAATACTGGGAAGTCTGGCTTTACAACTGGTAGTTTCATTTGCTTGAAAGTTCCCAAATACAACAATGAATCCTTTAAAAGGGTTAAGCCACAATAGTGGTTTATAATTTTTTTGAGGAAGGAAATTTGATTTTTTTGTGTTTCCACAATGACAAGGGGTTCGGTCAAACTCTATGGTTCGGCCGAACCAATTTAAGTGTTCGACCGAACCTACTGGTTCGGTCGAACAATAGGTTTGACTGAACCCATAAACATATGAATAAAAAAAAAATATTTTATAGGGTTTGCTCGAATGGATGTTCGAGCAAACCCCTTGAAATAGGGCATAAAAAATAAAAACAAACTTTCACTATTGCGCATTCTATGTATTCTCTGTTCAAGCTCTGTATGCAGTGAAAGCGAACCCGAATGTGAATGTAGCGAACCAGATGTGGGAAAAACATGCATCAACCCAACCTCCATAGCCATAGTTCATCAACCCGACCTCCATAGCTCATAAGTTGGTTAAATTCAAATTTCGTAGATTTCAAAATGCATTTGTTTGAGAAATTTTTAAACCCTAAATGCGAAATGTTTCAAATTTGTAGATTTCAAACTGCATTTCTTTGTTTGAAATTGCATTTGCTTGAAAGTTTCTAAAGCCTTTTCAACAAACACTATTTCTATCATGCTTTAATGAATGTTCATACCCTATTCCAAAGCTCCAATTTTGGCACGGGCAGAGAGTGTTGAAAAAATGGCGTTGCATTGCTTGAAAGATTTTAGAAACTCATTTCAAAACTCTCTCAAAAAATTAACATGCCTTGTCTATGCTTCCACGTTTTGCATACATTTCTACCAGGCACCTCCAATTGCATTTTCTTTAATGTTTCTAAAGCCTTACCTGAACATAAAACAAATTTATTTGAGGCATTATATCAAACAACTCATGTTAATTTTTTTTGGTTATATTTGTTATTAAAATTATTGTTGATAACCATATATCTTTATAATTTTGTATCGGATGGATTATTTTGTTCAACCCACAATAATGAATTATTGGTAAATAAAAATGTGAACCATAAGAGTGACTATTTCCCTCATTGAGGTTGATAAGTTATGCTAATGATTGTGGTATGAAAGTATAAATAAGAATATGATCCCTAATTGGTAAGATTTATTAATGCACAACCTCTCTAATGAGTATAATTTTTTGAGGGATTTGAAACAATTAATCTAGAACCATTGATTAGAACTAAACATATTATATTACACTCTAACAAAACTTCAATTGGAACTTAGGTAATCTAGACTATTTATAAAAATGGGGAATTATAGTTATTCCCCTACAAGTTTTTATATTGGTAAACTATGAAATTATAAATTGGTAAAAGGTATAAAGTGGTAATCAATTAGAATTAAAATGCAAACATTGGTGAAGGTTTATCCAATTATCTTTTATATATAGGACCTTTAGAAAAATGGGCCTCATTCATGGTGGATATGACACCAACAAAGAAAGCTAGGGAGCATGGTGATAATGATGTGAAAATGTCATACCTAGAGCTATGAAGTAGAATTAATATATTTTATATCTTAAAATCTTAATATAATTAGGTGCTTCTTACTATTTTGTATCACCTTAGATAGTTTAGAAATTCAACTTAAAATCTAAATCCTTGTTAAAAGAGGTAGTGTTGAGTTGTGTACATGTCCCAACTTAGATAGTTTATAAATGATACCATTCTAAAATTATAACTTAGGGTTCATACAATGGAAACTTGGATAAAATTCTTCATATTTTTCCTTTGAGTCTTATGACATTACTCCAAAAATGGTTGGTTCTAAATGTATGAATAGAAGAATAAATTTAGAGTAAAGAAACTAGATTGTTTGAATGAAATGTATAATAAAATAGTTCTATTAGGATTAGAAGGAATGAAGGTATTATTAAATTTTCTATTTTACAACTCAAAAGAGAATAAAGAAAAGGGTGTGCCTTGTTTGTTGTTAATTTTTATTTAGTAAAATTGAATGAGAACCATTCAAATGAAAATAAACCTCCATTACAAAAGTCTTAGGATGTCTAAATCCTAGAATGAATTCCTCATGTTTCCTCCTAAATGGGTGTTTTATTTTTTAATAGAGTTCATGCATGAATTAGCCCCTATATCTAGAGATCCCTATCAAACAAACACTTCATATTTGCATGAATTAAAGGATTGAACCTAAATGGCATTTTAAAGAAAGGATTTATCTGTTCTAGTGTCTTGTCATGGGATGCTCCAACTATTTTTATGAAAAAGAAAGATAAGATAGTTTTCCAAGTTGTCTTGATTATGTATGTAAAATAAATAAACAATTAACATTAATATCCACCACCTAAAATAGATGACTTATTTTACTAATTGAGAGGGGTGGCCATATTTTAAAAAATAGGTCTAATATTCAATTACAATTAGCAAAGAATAAGGAATACATTCATAAAACTACATTTAGAACTAGGTATAGGACATCAAAATTATATGTTTGAGGCATTGCATATAAGACACCCATATACAAAATAGTACAAAAGAAAGAGAAAAAATGTAAAGAATGCACTTGTAACCTATACTTGCTTGAGCATTAAAATTTTGAAATTAAACATAAAGAATAATAGGATTTATAAATTAAATACATGAGGCTATTATCTAATATCAAAAAAAACTATTTTAAAGTTTAAATTTATATTTTAATTTTAGGGTAAATACTTATGGTTGAATTTATGAATTAGAAATAGAAATTTTGAAAGGGCCCCAACCTTTTACAAAGACCAATAAAGAGACAAAAAATGATCAATCATATTGGCATGGAACAACAACAAGAAAATATAGTTGTAAGTTAGAAAAATAACATCCAATTAGAAATACTCCACCAATAGTGGCAATGCATCTAATAAAGAGGGTATTTTTCCCAAAAACATTAGTAGATCTATCATTTCACAACTTGAATCCAAAATTCTTCAAGGAACTATATCTTATTGTCAACCTTATCCTTTTCCATGAATGAACCTAGTTCCTTTCTAATGGAATTTACATCTTTAGTTTCCAAACTTGAGACCAAAGGGAATAAAGGGTTCCTATAATCTTCTAAACTTGAACCTTCTTCATATTTTTAAATTATTAGAAGGAATACCAAGAGGTGAATGTTGCAATTCAAGAGAATGGTAGAGGCAATTAACTCCAACTAATCCATCTGTAACATGATTCTTGTCTCTACCAATCTCCTCTAAATTTCTCTTGACAAGACCTTCTAAATTATTCATGTCTACAAGAGGACCAACCACCCCTCGATTATTCTCAAAGGGAGCCTCAACCAAATCCTAAGGTAAACAAGGCTCCATCTCATCCTTATGCATTTTGTTCAACCTTTCCTTCCTCTAAAATTCCTACACCTATAAAATACATAGCTTTCTACACATGACAACATGGTGAAAATCCTATAGCATGACATGTTGAACCCAAATAACCAAATTCAACAATAATTTAATCTATAAGTATAAATAGTTTGATGGTAGAAACTTTATACATATAAAAATATGATAAATGTGTGATTTTTTCCAATCCATAAAAAATTTTCATGTGCTTGGCTATATAACTGAGATGATTCACTCATAATGTAATAATAAAAATTTAGTATGTATGAAAGAAATATTTTCAAGACATCAAACTACCATTCTGCATAACTCTCACATGGAAATAAGAATATTATTTTATTAAAACTAAAGAAATTGTGTGTACTTTATCTTGAAAATTACTAATTAATTTTGAATTATATACTCTATAATTTAAAAATAAGAGCATCCCCTTTGTAACATGGAAATATAGGTTAATTAATGAAATAAAATATGTTTTTATATTAAGAAAAAAATACAAATATGGAACTCATATGAGAAATTGACTAAGACAACTCTGTGTGAGAATTAAGATGAGAATAATATATGCCTTCTTTCAAGAATTAACATTAGATTAATGAGTTTGGCTCACATTGTATAATCACACTAGAAACCAAAAATGGAAGATTGAGAGTCTCAACTAAGAATTCCACCTTATAGATAACTTTCATACTAGAATCCAACAACTAAGGACCAAATTTCATAAATAAAGTTCATGTGTTATATATCATGCCTTTGAGGGGTCCACAAGTACCATGAGCCTTTTGAAATCCTTCTCCATCTAAATGCATCCATTCCAAGACCATTGGGAGGTGGGTATCCCAAGTTCCTTAATTTCTTGTAGGAATTTAATCAAGAGTAGGACATTGTGACTTTGGCATGTAAATTTAAATCTAAATGCACATCCAAAAAATACAAATTCAATAACTAAATTTAATTCAAAAAGTGGCCCGCCATCTATGGCCTTCTATAAACTTCTCGAAGATGTCATTCCCATAAATGATAAATTAAAAGCTAAGTTATGACTTCACCAAAATGACATGAAATTATCTTTCTAAGATGTCATATTTGCATAAATCCCTCAAAGAAATTTTTAACTAATTTTAAACACTCAAACAAATACATATATATGAATATATACGTCATTTATAAATTCTTGGAATATATCAATCCATCACAATTAAATTCTTAGACATCATGCATAATATTTTTGATGTATTCACAAAGCCACCTAGGGTCTCATAAAACTTGAGTAGGTGAATACCAATATGCATATCTAATGGTGGGGTAAATGGAGAGGGATTAGGAGTAAGTTCATATATATCTATTACTTATTTTTCAATCCAATATATTGGTTGGAGAGGTTGCATTTGAATAGAAGGAGTGAAGATAAGGTCTATTAAAATATGACTCACCATCTTCTCTATTCTTAGGATTTTGGAGTTTATCAAAATATCCTTTGTCGATCTCAACCAATCTTTGCTTCAACTTTCAAATCATCAATGCAATCCTCCCTGAAATATTCAATATGTGAAACATAATTATGAGGAAGATACAAATAATCCTTGACATAGCTTTTTGTATCAAAGGATAATATGGTTCTATAATTTTAAAGTATTTCCAATTTTGAAATCTAAATACAATCAATAATCTATTTAATCGAGCAATAATCATAATTTTAAGGAAAACATAAATTACTTGAATCTTTTTAAGGTCTAGATCATTAGATTCTACTTACTCTAACTTAAATTTAAAAAACAACAGTAAAATCCACAAAACAAATTTCCTATAGACACTCGCAAATTATTACAATATTATCAAAATCTAATTGTAACAATATACAGTACGTCATCTGCTAAATTTTAAATCTATGAAAATATATAAATCAAATGATCCTTAGTTTCTTTATATATCATTTGTGGGATGAGAATGCTGAATATTATAATTTTTTAGGCCAATCTTTGAAGTACCTTTTAATTCACCATTGTTAAAATTGATCCCCTTAATTTTATTCATTTTTTTTTTTTTATTATAATTTTTTTCAATTTCTATTAAGCCAAACTCAAAATAATGGTATAGATTAAGATTCTTGTCTTTATCCTACATTTGGGTCATGTTTGATTCTAGATTTATTATCATAATTAGAAGTTGTAGAAATTGTTAAATTATATATTTTTTAACATATATAAAATGTATGGTTGGATTAGTGAGATATTTATAACAAGTATGCAATATGTAGTCAAACTTTATTAGTTTTGATTCTTAATAAATTAGTTTTACTGATTCAATTTATAGCTTTATGCAATCTATAAGTTTAAATAGTTTGATGGTATCTAAACTTTATACATATAAAAATATGATAAATGTCTGATTATTTTGCTTTCCAATCTATAATTTTTGATGTTCTTGGCTATATAATTGAGATGATTCACTCATTATGCAATGATAAAATTCATCCTCATATGGAGGATTTTATATTATCTTCCATTAAATTCATCCTCTTTATGAGATTCTTATGGAATATTGATATTCTAGTGTGAATTCTTAATTTTAGACATATCTTAACTAGATAAATTTAGGTTCAATGAAGGAAATAGAACTTTTTTTTCACTTACATAATCCTATTTTGAAGTTCATTTATGTTAATAACTATTAAATTAGATATTTTTATCCCCAATTATTTTCAAATAATTTTACACTAATCTTTGTTTTCTTATTCTTTCTTTCATTGTTTCATTTAAAATTTGAACCATTTAAGGATACTATGTTATAGATTATAGTTGTCTTCCAATTCTTTTTAAATTGTTCAACCCTCTCATGGTCTAAATAATTTTACATTCAACAACCATGTCTAAAGTACATTATATACCCAACCTCTTCCCCTATTTAACACACTCATAAACCTTGTTACTAATCTCATTCGAAGAGGTGGAACAACCAATCTTAGAGGGATCCTCATCCATAGGAGAGAGAAGGGAGCCATCAATCTAGGCTCTAGTAGTATTCTAAAAATAGTAGAACTAGAAGCTAGAATCCTAACAATGATAGCCAAGTTGGATAATACACAAGTTTTCCTTTTCAAGGGATTGGGGAACACTTATTGGATGGGTATTATTTCCCCTTCACCACATTTTGATTAGGATTAAGAATTGAAATAATAAAATTCTCAAATTGGTATAAGAAAAAAATAAGCCCTTAGTGGAGGGGAGCTCATTTTTTTCTCATGTGCAACTCTAATAATAGATTTCTTAAATTACATGAGTAAATGAAAAGGGAAGCTAACAAGTCACATGCATCTAAGATTATTAATAAGATAAAAGTTATAGGATAAACAACATTTATAGTTTCTTTCTAGGATGAAATAAATAATCAAGTAGAAACATTTATATACTTGTGAGGAAATCATCTATATTTTCCTTCCTCTTGTATTTACTTTCTTTATGAGACTTCAAGCCCTTCATGGATAAACCACTTGTAGTAGCTCAATACCTTCCTCAATGGCTTTAAAGGTTAACCTTCTTACTTTTTAACCAAAATTTTAATAACATTCAATTTTGTGCAATTTATGTCCACTATTATCATTTTAATTCAAAATAATGTAAGAAATTTATATATTTATTTAAAAATTAAAAAATATTAAAATAATAGTTTTAAATTAATTGAAAACATGGTTGGACCCCTCTAATTTTGTGGAACTATTTCTTAAAAGCTATTTTAGTTGAATTTTATATAATAGGCAAAGGAAGCCACATATGGCATTAAGACCTTCCTTGATGGTCTTTAAGTTAGGAAATTTTTAATTTCATTCATAGGTCTTGAGGTATTTTAAACAAAAGTTGTGTTTGGAAAAAGGTATTTGGTACAAACTCCCAAAAAAATTAATGTTATATGTTTATGCTATTAACACATGAAATTTTGGGCCTTAAAATAGCCACATCATCCCCATATTTTAATACAAATGAGACATTGAGGCTTTATGTCACTTATAATAGATTTACAATTAGTTGATATAGCTCCATTTAGATCAATCGATATATCCTAATTTATATCAAATCATAGGGTGTCAATTTCAATAATTACACAATTCAAAGCACATACAATTTTTCATTTGCTAGTAGAGGGAACTATCTTATTATGCCATTAAAATAAAATATAGGTCCTCAATACTTTTCATCTTTATTTTCCATCATTACATTGAGCCTTATAAGGGACATCTTCATCTGTCTCATTTTCTTCTCTTATTTGTGCCTTCAATATGACTGGATTGATTTTACATGACCACCAATGTTAAGTAATGATGCTTTGTGTGCAATCTAGTAATTTAAATTTTAGAACTATTTTAGATTATGTTTTAAATTTAAATTTTAGAATTGTTTTAGATTATGTTTTGTGTGCAATCTAGTAAATTGAATGTTTTGAAATTATTAAAAACTATGATAGATGTTGAATTTTTTTTTGTTAATGGTATGAAAATATTGTTGATGAGTAGATGAATTATTACAACTGTTTTAGATTTGTATTCCCTTTATCTAAATAAATTATTTACCAAGGTCTCATTGCTCTTTTAGGTGTACATACATTTATATAACATGGAAAATGCAAATCATGTTCCACCTCCAGATTCTTTGTTTGCAAATACCACTAATGAGATTAAAAAATTGAGAGACTCATTAGCACAGGGTGAAAACCCAGGGATATATTC
>VDFB02221373.1:0-14151 GCA_007258455.2 Sequoia sempervirens | reverse complement strand
GTGCTGCTGATTTACCCTTCGAATCGTTCTTAGAATCTGATTTTTCTTTGTTAAAATCAGACTTCTCTCTGTTTCTGTTAAAACCCTTATTGTCCCTGAAAGAAGAAGAACCTCTGGAGTTGAATCTACTGGAAGATGCTGCCAACTCCATACTACGTGCCTTCTTCATCGCTTCCTGTAATGAAGGAGGATCAAAAGCTTTGTTCCAACCTCTCAGTGGCTCTGTCAAACCCTCCATGAAGAGTACCACAAGTCGTCTCTCTGAAATATTCGGAACCATAACTGATAACTTCTGAAAGTCACCAATATACGACTCCAGGCTGCCACTCTGTCTCAACTGAGCCAAGTCTCTAAAGTAGGATTCTGGATCCTTCCTATCAAACCGCTCCACCAACCTGTCAACAAACTCCTGATATGACGTGATCCGGTCATGCTGTAGTGTCACCATCCCGTGGTGCCACCAGTCGTAAGCTACTCCCTCGAGATGCAGTGTCGCATATCTGATAGCATCCCTCTCAGCCATCAGACGCAACGTGAGAAAGGTGTCTAGCTTACTAATCCATGCTTGACCTGTGACCTTGCCACTACCGTCGAACATCGCAAGATTGAGTCTGTTTGTAGCATGTTTCAGGTCATTGTTCTGCTGTCTAGGTCTCCAGTCCTGTCGACCTCTATTATGTTCTCTCCTCTGAGTGACAAAACGGTCAATAGAAATCCTCTCTCTGACCTCAAGTGGTACCAACTCCCACTCCTCATTCGCTGCCATAAGTGTATCAGCGAACAACTCCTCCTGCTCCTCCCCTGCGATAGCCTCATCGGGCTCCTGTCTCACAAAAGTAGGCCTAGTGGGCCTATCTGCTGTCCGTGAGGCTGTCCTAGGTGCCCTGCGAGATCCTGCTTCACTCCTCTCGTCATCACGATGTGGTGACGGTCTCCTCGAAGTACCCAATCTCTGAAGTGCTACTGTCAACTGCTGTAATACATCATTAGACTGCCGTTGACCTGCTCATAAGTCTCTGAGAGCGAGTAGAACCTCTGCGTCGTCCTGATCCCTAGGGTTTAGAGGAATCTCTGTTCTAGGTATATCTGTTCTGTCAGCCATATTTCCCGGCTGCCTGACCAAACCCTGTTGCCTGTCAATCAAGGCTCGCCTGCGAGTATAATACCTGTGTGACCCAACCTCTTCTGGCTGCATAAGAGTGCTAAACCTTCAGGATGGCAGGATTTAGCTCTGATACCACTGTAGAAACCCTAGTTTTCCCCGTTTCCTGAATCTGACTGTTTTTTGTTTGTTTTTGTGATTTTTGGGTTTTTTGGTGTTTTTGCATAAATATTGAAAATGGCGATTTTGCAATAAATTAATATAAAATCTAAATAAATTCTTACAACTCCGGAAATGACAGAATCTATTGCAAATACTGATGCCAGACAATTATTTAATCTTCTGAAATGATTACAATGAAGATCCAATTACATGCAAATAAAAAGGCAATGATATTTTATTGAAAACCTGGAAATCGCAGCAATAAATGATCTTGTGAAGATGGTACGGCTGAGATGAATGAACACTTCTTCCCCTGTCCAATGCCTGTAGATGATGCCAGAGAAATAGGCGCCTCCAGATATGCAGTCTGACTGGCAAAAATGATGGCGATTTGCTCAATAAGAAAAAGTACGGCCCTTTTGAATGGTACGGCCTGACAGATGGTACGGCTGCAGCAGCAGCAATGAATGCAAAGTACGGCTCTCTTTAAACCTCCAGAATATCAATAAAAAAAGACGTCTCAATGTTAGAACCCTTTTGGAATAGATATAGGTTAAAAACCCGGAGATACAATCAACCGCGAAGCTCTGTAATTTCTTCTGAATGAAGAAATCTCTTTCCTGGCAATAAATCAGATGATATCTCACACCCTCTAAATTGCTTTCACTGGAGATGGCTCGTTCCCCAATGCTCTGAGACTGAAACCCTTGGCTTCCGTGCTCTAGTCAAGACTTGATCAATTTTCAATTCACAATAACATAATAGGCTCGACTTTCAATGCAAAACCTTATATTTCTTGAGAAGTGCGAATTCCTTAAAGATGGGGATCATTAAAATAATTCGACTTCTTATTTAATTCTTCAATAGTCTTCGATGCAATTTTTGATTATAAATGTAATCTCAAATGGCCCCTTCCAATGTTGGGCAACCCCTTCAGCCAAAACCACTTAAGTTATAATATTTGAAATATTATAACTTTATATTATAAGCTCCCATAATTAATATTTAATTAAATCAATTAAATATTAATATCTCTCTCAATATCAACCCGATGCACGAGCCGTCTGAAGCTGACGAATAAGGAAGTGATTCTGCACGTGATCAATCCATACTGCTAAAAATAGCAAGGGTCCCACGCTGAGTGCCAAATACTGCTAAAAATAGCAACTCAGGCTAGAAGTGTCCGAATGAGCCCGAACGAAAGCCAACTGATCAAATACTGACAACTGAAGCTGAGCCAAGCTCCATCAAGACCCTCTATCCATCCTATCAGCCTACGAGGGTCGCATAATAGGCTAATCATGTGCTCTGAGAGATGTCAACTAGAAGGGGACATGACAGGGAGTGAGTGGGAATCTTGTGATTCATTTATAGTACCACTCCCTATTCTGGCAGTTTTTAAGGTTAGGGCTGATGTGGCTTAATCTGATCCATGCATTTGATTGTAATCTGAGCCGTCCATTGGACTGGACTATCTATAAAATGCGCATCCCCCCTCATTGGTAAATCATTAGATTAGATTAGTGATCAGAGACTAGAGCAGAGAGACTGATAGTTGTAATAGCTTAGCATAGTTTGATAGCTTAGCATAGTTTGGAGGAGAAGGAAAGATTTCCTTTGAAAAATTTGTAAGAGGTTGTTGTGAAAACTACCATAATAAAAAGAAGCTTTCATTGATGGTGAATTCGTCTTTGTTATGAGCAGCTAGCAAGATTTCTTCATCCCTTCGACTTCAAGTAGTAGCTTAGATTAGAGTACTTATTTTCATGCAAGTAGATGTTAGCTGTGGATTTGTGGTGTTGATCAAGGCAACTTCGTTTTAATCCATACCACTAGCAGCTTGTTGACGGCAAGTTTGCCTTGTGTGGTCAACTGGAAAACATTACAAGCTTAACTTCGATTGTGATTCACGTGTTTGTATGCGTCGTCCTGATGGTACTTGCATGTCAAGTCGTAATTTGAATACCTTTCGCTGCTCCTTTGAAGATTGCACCGACTTTGTGTAGACTGTCCAACGCGAGGCGAAGCAGAGTCTGGTTGAAGTCTGCCGAAATTGATCCCACATCCCGTCTTTAGATAGAGCATAAAATTTCTAGAACCCTGCACTTTTTTAATTTCAGTACACTTCTAGTTAGTTTTAGGAAACATGTACCTTATTGATAAATCATTCACATCACTCACGAAAATCCCCTTCCAATCATTAACCTGCTGTCAGCTGCAAACATTTTGAACAATTGTGTAAGTCCCCTCGTAAAAACAGCAAATCACAACGAACCAACTGAGGGTATTCCATAGCATTTTCGGAACCTTGGAGTTGAACGTACGAACTTTCTTGCAATCTTAGTGTACAGAATTCTTTGATCAAGAGAGAATGGAGTAGCCTTCGGATTCTTTGTTCTGCTGATTGGTGCGGTCACAAAAATCACATCAACATGTCTAAAGCCAAAAAACCTGTAAAAGGTGTGATGCAAAAAATTGACTCCTGAAAAAGAGTCAAAGTTTTCAGTACCCCAATCAGATGACCCCAGAGCTCAGATCCTATTTGAATCCTTAGGCGTGGGAACTTACTATCTACAAAAAAATGAGGTGGGTGAGTCCTCGACTCAAAATGAATCAGAAAACGATGATATTTCCTCCACTTCAAATGAATCATCATCAGGTGATTTGTCTATCTCCGATCACGAATCCTCATCAGATGATGAAGCTTCAGACTTCGACACTGTTAGCCTTGGTGATCCCTGTTGACATGATTTTTGCGACCACACCAACACAAAATAAAGTCGCCAATGACTACTCTCCTCTCTTGAACAAAGTTTCCTGCATGCTAAGATTGCGAGATAGGTCATACATTTAACTCCAAGGTTCCTTCAGTGCGAATAGTCTCAGTTGGCTTGATGTGATTTTGCTGGTATTTTAAGGGGACTTACACAATTGTTTGACGGTTGACAACAGATAGCGGACTAAGGGCTTTCATGTAATTCGAATGATTTGGCAAGTGGGCACAAGTTTCCTAATCCTAACCAGAAATGAACTGAATTTAAAATGAGTGTAGGGCCTAAGAAGTTTATCTTCTACTCTAAGGTGTGGGACATGGCGATCAATTCTTATAGACTTCAACCAAGCTTCGTTTTGCCTCACTTCGGACAGCTTCCGCAGAACTGGTGCAATCTTCAAAGGAGTAGCTCAAAATGTTCATATCACAATCTAGCATGAAGACACCATCACAACGACGCATGCCAACATATAAACCATAATCGAAGTTAAGTTTCACAAAGTTCCAGTTGACCATGCAAGGCGAACCCAGCGTCAACGAGCCCGCTAGTGGTATGGACGAACGAAGTCTTGTTCAAATCGAGCACCACATTCCACAATTACTAAGTACTTGCATGAAATGAAATCTACTTTACTTTTAAGCTACTTCAAGTTGCTACGTGAATTGGAAGGACGAAGAAGCCTCACAACTACTCATAACAAAGAAGAAATCACCATCAATGAAAATTCTTTTATTATGAAAGCATTCATGACAACTTCTTACAAAGTATCCAAAGGGAAGATTTTCCTTCCTTTTCAATCTAAACTATACTATCAAACTACTCTACTTTCTACTCTATCAATTCCTCTCTACCCTTCTCTGCTATCCTAACTCTGATCTAATCTAATCATACAAATGAGGGGGGGATGCCCCTTTTATAGCTGGCCAAGTCCAACGGACGGCTCAGATTACAATCGGCTGGATGGCCCAGATTGTGCCACCTCAGACCTAAACAAGATTCACCCTAAAAACCGCCACCAAGAGGAGTGGGGTAATAAATGAGCCATTAATGTCCATCATCCTTCTAGAAGATTCCAACTTTGAAACCGCCACCAAGAGGAGTGGGGTAATAAATGAGCCATTAATGTCCATCAT
Organism: Sequoia sempervirens; assembly: GCA_007258455.2. NCBI lineage: Eukaryota > Viridiplantae > Streptophyta > Pinopsida > Cupressales > Cupressaceae > Sequoia > Sequoia sempervirens. The sequence continues at coordinate 8,980 of VDFB02221373.1, read as the reverse complement.
CCTTCTAGAAGATTCCAACTTTGAAACGCGTTCACATTGTTCTTGATCTTCTTCTTGACGTTGTTCTTCAACTTTGCTCGAGCTTCCATTCTTTTCTCCATCTTGAGTTTTGAAAACATTTCTTCTCTATCACTAAGTCTCAACACTTAGCCATTTTCTTGCAACTTTTCTTCTTTCGAGGTTGAAATGTCATCTTGGATTACTTTCTTCATCACTTTAAATCATCACCGCTTGGTCTCAACGTTCCTCCTGCAAAATAAGCAAGGAGAAGGGTATTAGAACACTTCATAATATAAACTTAACTTACTTACCAAGATTTTCAAGTTTTAACTTCCAAGGGTTCATTGTCTTCACTAGCCAACTTTGCGTTCAAATTCTTCATGCCTTAGCCAATTTTCCAACCCATCTTGCATTTTGCCTCGCGCACTTCACTCTGATATTTCATCCAACTCAGACTCGAGAAAAATGCTTTCATCAGGAATTTGATAAAAAATTATCTAGGCACCCAACTTCAAATTCATCCGCCAAGGCATTTTTTTCTTCACAAACATTTCTTTCCTTGCCTTAGAAAATTTCTTAAATTTTCCTTAGGAAATTCATCAACTTGGTGCCCATCAAAATCTTCACCCCGGAAGGCTTTAGCGAAGCGTGGAAGACTTGGAAATCAACTTCTCATAGAAGATCTCCAATACCCAGAAGAAAAATTTCTTCAGAACGCGTCGAACTCATGGGTGTACAACGAACGGGTTCATTTGATTTTCTTGGATTTCAACCTTGGAAAAAAATAATTTATAACAAATTTAATCCCGTTCTTCATATCTGTAGATAATTCTTGTTGCTCTAACTTGAAAAAATTTTATTGACCCTGTGCAGCGGGCATCATCGGACTCCTTCACTGGCAATCTTGCTCGTGTCTTAGGAAATTTCATCACTTCACCAGACTTAGGCGTTTTTTATAAGGAAGAACATTTTGTGCCTTAAGAAAATTTTGAATCACTTAGCATTTTGATTTTTTTTTCCTTAGAAAATTTTATTCATTCTTCAATCCATTCTTCCTGTGGTGAAGAAATTCACTTAGAAAATTTTTCTTTTAAATGCCTTGAGAGCACATATCATGTCATGGGGAATATTTAAATTCCAACGCCCTCTATACTTTATTCATCACTTGGCAATTTCCAATGCCTTAGTTATTTTATCTTTTAACATGATGAACTTTGGGCGCAATTAGCATATGTGGAAGAAAAACTCCAACGCCTTCACTTGTCAACTCCCATTCACCTTACCTTAGGCGCATTTCACACCTGCAAGGAGACTTTACTTCCAACGCCTAACATATTATTCACTTATCAACTTTATTTCACCACCTTATGTCTTGGGCGCATTTGGCACTTGAAGAGGATGGGCGCATATTGCATGTAGAGGAGAACAAAGCTTTTTCGAACGCCCCTTTGACCATCTTGACCTCTTATGAACTTGGGTGCATTTTGCCATAGGTGAAGGATGAACACTTTGACTTCTTCTTTGAATCTTTGACCCCCTCTTGAAGCATGGGCACATTTAGCATAGTGAGAAGGATGAAACTCTTTGACCTTTTGACTTTCTTGTCCCCTCTTTGCATGCTTTCATTTGGGCGCATTTCACTTAGGCAGGAGGATGAAACACCAATGCCTTAGAAACTTTTTCAACAACTAGCTTGAAGTGGGCGCATTTCCTATGTGGTGGAGGATGAAACATGTTAGAAACTTTTTCAAACACCTTGAAGGCAAGCTGGGGCGCATTTAGCATGTCCAACAGGATATTTTCATGCCTTAGAAATTTTCATAACTTCTCCACCTTGCATGGGCGCATTTGAGGGTACTTGCAGGATATTCAACATTTAGTATCTTTTCCCATATCATGCTTGTGAATTGGGCGCATTTTCAAGGTGGAGGTGGACGAGTTCAAGACTTAGAAATTTTATCTGCTTCTGCCTGTTTATCCATGCCCTGCTATTTATAGTAAGTCCCTCAATTTTCACACTTCCGAAGCTCAGATCGATTTGAAATTTTGAACACTGGATCTTCATGACTCCGTTAGCCTGTTGACATTGTGATTCTGAGCTAGCCTGCTAAAAATAGCATATTTTTGAAGGTAGTTTGCTATTTATAGTAATTGCTTGATTCTGATATCTCCACAACTCCGTTTGATTTGAAATTCGAATGACGTGCTCCTCACCACGTGACTTGCCTGTTGACACTGGCGCCTGCTGTTGACTTTCTATTTTTAGCCAGTTTCAGGAACGCCTTACTAAAAATAGTAAGTGCTCCGATTGCCTCCAAATTTTGCCAGCAGACAACTTGAAAGACGCTAATCGCGGTGGTATACACCGGTTTTCGAAAATTCTGACTTTTTACCCCTCTTTTTGGGTCCCGAAGCTGGAAACCCTAATCTAACTTGCATGCATATCAAATGGCCTCCGTTTGTCCTCATTTCTGTTGCATTGTGATCAGTTTGTGATTCTGAAGTGCTGGGAGGCGGCTGCCAGAGTGCACCTGCTAAAAATAGCAAGTTGCTGAAGGAATGATTATCTTGCCTTGCATGTCATATCACTGCGAAGCTCTCGAAAAACCCATAAAGAATATGCAGACATGCAAAGGAAACCCTGACATGCAAACCCTAAAAATAGCCTCGGAAGGCTGAACTCTAAAAGTTATCATCTCGCTTTGCATGTTACACCATCACGAAGGTCTCTGAAAACCCAAAAGGAATCTTCCAACATGCGCTGAAAAACTCTGCATATAAACCCTAGAATCTGCTTTGGAAGCTGAACTGCTAAAAATAGTAAGTTGTCTATTTCAACTCAAATTTTGCTAGTGAGCAGCTTGATGTGCTCTGAATGCAGTGTGACTGTTCAAACTTCAAGAATGTTGAAGGAACACCTGAAATTACACGCTTACTAAAAATAGTAAGTTGTCAGAATCTGATGAAACTTAGCTGAGAGTCCGCAGGAAGCATACTGACAACAACGTCAGTCTCAATTTTCAATTTATTCACTACATTTGACCCTAGATTGACCAGGCAAGTACAAACCCTAATTTTCAGACTTGGCCAAATTTTTACGTTTAAGCTCAATGACGGGCACAATCCTCGAAAGGCAGACAGCAGAAAGAGAGGGAAAGAGAGAGAGGGACAAAAACCAAAGCCAAAAGACCAGAATGGAGCAAAAATTAGGGGTCCCCATCTTGAATGGGGTGATGTGTGAAAAGGTCACAACAATCCCAACGGTGTCATGCTACTCGAATTTGATGGTAGCTGCTCTTCGACTGGTTCTGGAGCAGGAATGGTTTTTATTTTCCCCACAGGAAAGTTTTTCCCTTTCTCCTTCAAGTTACAATTTGATAACACTAATAACACCGCCGAATATGAAGCCTTGTTATTAGGAATGCAAGTTGCGCTAAAGAAGGGTATAAAAAAGCTCCATGCACAAGGTGATGCCGAGCTGACAGTATGTCAAGTAAGGAATCTGTACCAGACAAAAATGACAGACTCAGGCATTATCATAATCTGGTTTGGAATTCCATTGAGGAATTTCAAGCTTTCAATATATCTGTCGTCCCCAGAGAATATAATACCAGAGCTGATTCTTTAGCAATCTCAGCCACGCTCTTGGTACCACATAAAGACTTTCAAGGATCTACCTACACCATTGAGCTGGTTTTCTGCCCAAGTGTCCCTGACAATTTAGAGAACTGGCAGATTTTCAACGATGATCATCAAATCATTTCCTTTCTGGAGAAAGCAGAGAACTTTGATGAGTTGTACTTCAAAGGTAGTGATTCTCCACCTCGAGAATCTGTGTCAAATATGGACCCTATTACGGGTGAAGAATACTTGCAACTCAGAGGGAATAAGATTCCCAAAGGATTAGTATCCTTAGAGAAGCTTTTTGACAAGCATGATCGCTACGTTAAAAAGAAACTCTCAGATTCCGACTCATCTAATGAAGTAGAACAGATCAATTTGGGAAATGAATCTAATCCCAAGATGGTGAACATTGGCAAGTGTTGCACGGCTGAAGAAAGAAGACAGTTTGCTCAGTTACTACAAGAATATATGGATGTCTTGGCATATTCGTATGAAGATCTGAAAGCATTTCGGCCCAAAGAAGTGAAACATGATATTCCTCTCAAGGTTGGAGCTTTGCCTTACAAACAAAAGCAGAGGCGGTACAATCCCAAGCTTTCTGGAACAATCCTGGCAGAAGTTCAAAAAATGCTAAATGTGCGAATAATATTCCCTATCCATCATTCAACATGGATAGCAAATATTGTTCCCATTCGTAAGAAGAACTGCGAAATCCGTATTTATGTACATTTCAAAATCTAAACCTACTGTCACTCAAAGACAATTATCCCCTTCCAGTGATGTACCAAGTCCTACAAAACGTGACCAGATCCGAGATGCTCTCCATGCTGGACGGATTTTCCGATTATAATCAAATTGAAGTTAATTCAAGTGATCAGCACAAAACCGCTTTCACGACACCATGGGGTACCTTTGCATATCGTAGGATGCCTTTCGATTTGATCAACGCTGGTGCTACGTTCCAACGTGCTATGGATCTGTTGGCGTAACAACTAGCACCTCTGGAGTAAGAGTTGGTACGGACAACTATTCACACTACGCAATGAGTGCTCTTCAAATTAGGAGGGGAAGCTCCCTCGTTGTGCTTGACAAAAGTACCTGTAAAGGAAAATAAACTAAACTATATCCTGTCTTTTTGTTTCAGCTGTAGAGGTACAAGGCTTTCTCGAAAACTATATACGTTGCAACTGAGTATTTTCTGGTTTCGCAGTATTACTAACTACAACTAAGCTTAATTACTTTAATCTATCCAGTTTCCTCAAGAAAACAGAGCATGAGGAAATGGAGCAAGGTTTGACTATCTGACGATAAACAAGTGTAGATTCTCAACTTGAAGGCAAGGTGGCACGACTATCAGCTCAATCTAGACAAGTTTATTGGAAACAACATCACACGATAAACTAAATACGGATTCTCAACTTGAAGGCAAGGTGGCACGACTATCAGCTCAATCTGAATAAGTTTATTGTTCACAACAACACACGATAACCAAGTGCAGATTCTCTACTTGAAGGCAAGGTGGCACAACTATCATCTCAATCTGAACAAGTTTATTGAACACAAAACAGATTTGATCTTAACTATGGAAAGCACTACCATATAATTGCATGAAACCCTATGTGGCATAACAATTCATCATAATAGTAAAACGCGATGAACGTATACAAAAGAGCAATATTGAGGGCAAGGTAGGCACATCATATATTTCTCTCTCGTGCAAAAGATATGTACAAATGAGCAAAAGCTCTTATTTATAGACATCAAAAGGTGTAGGGAACCTTAAAATCACCTTGAGTCAACTACACTATTGCAATGCATGCAAGATTTATTGCTAAGCCCTAATAAAGGAAACTATACAGTTAACCGGAAAACTACCATCGCTAACCAAAACATCTAACCTAATGGACAATGTGCAAGCATGCATCGCCCTATTTAAAGCAAAGTTAATCGACACTACCTTAGTTAATTGAAACCCTAACCCTAACTTCGTGAAGATAATTCCAAGGACGCAGATAAGCATGGGATAAGTCGTTAGCAAAACTCAAGACTGAAAGTCGAGTTAACTGCTGCTCATGACTCAATCCTCGAAATTAACTGCAGGTTCCAACTGGCAGATCACTCCATGTCATCTCGGTCTAACACTTCGACCAAGAACTCATCAATCTCTCTGTCCTCTGGCACTTTGATACTGTCTAAAGCGATAATCTGTCTCTTCGGTTCTTTGTTGCCTTCCTTGACTGTATGCATGCTTTCTTTGACATCTTCAGTCGCCTTTCTGAAACTAGCTGAAATAACTGAAACATTCTCCAGCTTAGCCGCCATAGGCTCCCCCTCAAGGCTATTACAAATCAGCTTTTCGAACTCAGCTTGCACTTCATTTAATGCAATATACGTGCCATCTTCAAGGAGGTAATGACACGGAATCTGAACTACAAAACCACTGACAAGTGCAAGACTGCAATTACATCATCTTTCAGTGAAAACAACTTGGTAGAGATCTTTTCACATATCTCCATTTTGAGAAGGTGCTGCTCTCTCCAAGTAAAAACTTTCTCTTGATCTTCATCAATCTCCAAGGCATCGTATGCAACAGACAACTGAGACACAAGAACACGATCCTTGGCTAAACTCTCTGCAACTGAAACCTCGAGCAACTGAATACCTTGACGAAGTTTATGTGCACCACTCCTTAGTTGATACAAATCCGCAAGAAGACGTTAACCTGTAACGACTAAGCTTTCAATCCACTTATCCAAAAGTCTGCCATGACTGACTAACTGATCCAGCTTTCGTTGTTCTACAGGTGTATTCTGAGGAAGAACAGGCGCTCTACTTGAATTTCCATGAACAAGATCAGAGATATACTGACGAAGTTGACTATTTTCAGCCTTAAGCAATGCCTTATCCTCTCCATCCTTCGTGATGCGTTCTTCAAGATTATTGGTGACAATCTTAAGAAGGCTCACGTCTATCTCTCGAGTGGTTCTGCCAAGATTTTCCCTAGTGAAAGTAAAGTCACCAACTTCGACTTCATCTAGGCTCTTACCCTCTGGAGGAATAAAAACTTCTATAACAATCTCCAATTCCGGAGTCTTCTCAATATGCACCTGCTTCTTACCTGCTTCTTAATCTTCTTGTTCAACCTTCTCTGATAAGGCTCACCGAACTCAGATAAATCAAGGTTATATGAAGGTTCACGCCTCTGTCTCCCCAAAGACCTCTCGAGCCAACAAGACTGAACAATATTATCAATTCGAGGAGAGACTGTCCCTAATGTATCAACCTGTGGTGGTTCAGTTGTCTTCGATCCGACTCGAATTGGTATCTCAGGCTCCGAATCTATGTCAATAGGTTGCATGTGTGGCGAACTAGGAGGTGCAATGTGAGGTTCAGCCTGAATGACTGTCTCTACTGGAGTCTCAGGTACATTCTCAACTCGCTTTTGCTTCCTCTTACCAGTAGCTCTCTTTCCCGTGTTTCCGCTGAGTTTAACTCCTTCAGGAGGTATCACAATAGCCTTAACCCGAGGTCTTGACCTAGAATTAGAAGGCAATGAAGAAAAATCCTTTGGCAGCTCTGTCACAGGAACTAACTTTCGCCTCCATTTGCTCTCCAAGAACTGCTTGCTAGTCTTGATAACCGATCTAGAAACCTCCTCAATAGAAGTATTCTCCTTAGCGTACCAATCTGGTGAGCGAAGTGGCTACCGAGCAATTTGATCTCTGACATATGAATTGAGAAGAACTTCTCCATCATCATCTGATAGACCATCAACATCTTCTGATAGGTAATCAGAGAGCTGAGCGATAGTGAGTCTACAATAGTGACGACAACGAACCTCGAATTCATCCTCACAATTAGCCCAGAAATCTTCAAGTGATGGCTTATGTGCAATCCCTCGCTCTAACCTGTCTGCATAATGACCCAAAGGATCATAAGAACGCCGCTCAGTATGAGTTTTAAGCTTGAACCTTTCTATTTCGGTTGACATAAGCCTGGCATCCGTTGTCGCGCTGCATGTAAAAATTCCCAATGTAAATGGAAAATTAGCCGCAGTCTTATGACGACTGCGAAGAAAGAAATGAACATGTTGCATCTGTCTGAGAAACTCCATGAAGATGATCTTGTCTGAAGGATACCTCGGTAACATCAAAGGCTCTCCAACATATCCATAAACCCGGATGTATGTGAAAGTAGGGAATTGGATAAACCAATCCGCCCAAGTCTCCATCGCTGATTTTGCCTTGGCAGAGATACGAATGTGCATTTCATTATCAAGATCTCTAACTGTCCTCATAGAAAAATGATCATTCACTGCTCGGAAGTCTTGCTCAGATTTAGAAAACTCCAACTAAGGATAATACTCATGAACACGTTGAACACCAAGAGTGCCATTAGTTTTTAGATGCTTGTAGTTGCCTTGGAATGCAACTAAGTAGACCAAGTAAGATATCATACGAAACTCATGAAACTTGAGAAAATTAGTAATCTGCTGATGTAAGCAATCACTAATCAACATAGCCCAGTCAAAATGCTCTGTGCCATCAAGAATTCTGGAAATAAGGTAAAACATCCATGAACGGAAAGTGCTAGCATCCTCTTGACCTGTAACTTGATTGAGCAAAGTTATCAAAACAGCAACCTCGTCCTTGAATTCACCACGACCAATCTTTTTAGGCATGTTAGTCTGTTGGCGTTTAAATTCACACCTCTGGTATGCGTATTTGAAACGGACAGCTATGCATAGATAAACTGCTCTTCAAATTAGGAGGGGAAGCTCCCTCTTGCTGATGGTGTTTGACAGAAAGTAAACTAAAACTAAGTTGCCTATCTTTTTGATCAGCTTAGAGCACAAGGTTTATTAAACACAAACGTCGCAGCTGAGATTTTCTGATTTAAAGAACTTCAACTACGACTAACTTAAACTAAAGATGTTTTTGGTTTCTCAAGTAATAGCAGAGCGAGAGAAACTAGAAATGGACAAGGTAGATTTTCTGACAAAATACTTCAATGAACTATCTCTCAAAAAACACCTACACACTTCAATGCAAGTTGAAATCAAGATCATAAAAGTAAAACATAAATAACGGAAACTTGAGATTTTATATCAAGGCAAAGGAGGCTCATGATTTTATTACTCAAATATCTAGAACAAGCTCACTTCTAACATGCCTGGAACAAGAAGTTGCAGCTAAAGAGGCTTGCAATCTTGCTCTTACACAATAGAAAACAGCAATCACACTAACTCCTTGTTGGCTAAAGAGGCTCAACAATTTGCTTATCACAACACAATTGAACAATACTTGAGTAACAAATAGAAGGCACAATAGGCTCAGCGTTTTGTTCTCACTAGCAC
>VDFB02221372.1:0-11653 GCA_007258455.2 Sequoia sempervirens | reverse complement strand
GTAATATTAATCATAGGATTGTGCTTGCTTGAGGTGTTTCCTTGTGGAAATTCTGTCAATTTTTTTGATACTTTTGACTTGTTTTATCATTTTGTGTCCTTGCCATAGCCTTTGCCATCAAAAACCAAGCTTTGTTCCTACAGAAACGTGGTAGCGCCCCTATTTTGCTGTAGAAACGTGGTAGCGCCCCTGTTTTGCTGCAGAAACGTGGTAGCGCCCCTGTTTTGCTGCAGAAACATAGTAGCGCCCCTGTTTTGCTGCAGAAACGTGGTAGCGCCCCTGTTTTGCTACAGAAATGTGGTAACGCCCCTGTTTTGCTGTAGAAACGTGGTAGCGCCCCTGTTTTGCTACAGAAACGCGGTAGCGCCCCTGATTTACTGCAGAACGCTGCCTACGCCCCTGATTTTGCTGTCAACGCCCCGAAAGTACCCCATTTGGATTCATTTAGCCTCTAAATCACCACTTAATCATTCCCAGCTATCATCCCATTATCCTAAGCTTCCATTTCATCATTTTAAGCCTCCCGAAACCTCCATTTCATCCATTTAAACCCCCATTCTACCACCCCAAATTTTCACAAATTACTTCTAATCTACCTTTTCATTCTAATTTTCCATTCACAAGTCAACACCCTCACCTAACAAACATCACAACTTTACCATTCACACCTCTTAAACACCGCCCATAGCCAAACCGCCCTAACCTTGCATTACAAAGTGATTATCTAAATTGACTATAGCGCTTGAACTTGATTATTGGTCTTTAACTTCAACCCCAATCAATTTTCCTCCATCTTGAGGTGAATTCGGTGTTGCAAGTTATCATCCTCGGCCCAATCAATCCATTCCTAGCTTAAGGTGGATTCGGTGCCGTAATCATCCTATCAATCAAGCAAAGCTCTAGGGTTACTAAAGGTAATCTCACGTGATCAAGTTTGAGGTCTCTCTCTCACACCTTTCCAATCTGATCTAATCCAATCTAGTCCAACCCAATCCAATCAAATCAAATCCAAGCTAATCCAATCTAATCCAATCTAGTCCAATCCAATCAAATCAAATCCAATCCAATTCAAGCCAATCCAATCTAATCCAATCCTTTCCAATCCAATCAAATCAAATCCAATCCTTTTAAATCCAATCAAATCAAATCCAATCAAATCAAATCCAATCCAATTCAATCCAATCCAATCAAATCCAATCCAATTCAATCCAATCCTATCTAATCCAATCCTATTCAATCCAATCCTATCTAATCCAATCCAAACAAATCCAATCAAATCAAATCCAATCCAATCAAATCCAATCAAATCTAATCCAATCCAATCTAATCCAAATCAAACCCAATCCAATCCAATCAAATCAAATCCAGTCAAATCCAATCCAATTTAAATCCAATCCAATTGATCGAAGTCCAATAAAATCCAATCCACACTCTATCACAATCAAATCATTTGACAAAGGCATTAACCTACTCATCTAGCATTTGCATGCCCGTTCAGACCCGTGCACAAGCAAAGAAGATGGCCGACCTTCAAGCTCAAAATGCACAATCCAACAATCCTCAAGATCTCAACAACACCTCATCAGATCCCAACAAGGGTACCAACATCTTACATGACCCTCACAATGGTACCTCATCACACTCCAACACTGAGAATCAGAATAACTCGCCACATGGAGAAGAAAGCATGGTTCATCAACCTGAACTCACACTTGAGGAACATTTTAGCAATCCTGCCAATGTGCAAATGACCGACCGTTTACTTACAAAGCATGGAGAAGAAATCTTGGCCCACTTGATTGAGAAGGGTGTTAAACCCCCCTCCAATGTTGACTTGTCCAAATATAAGGGTGCCCCATCTCACGTACTCCAAGGGTCCCAAAATGCACCCGAAGGTTCATACTTTTCCAATGTTCCTCCAATTGAGGGTTGGCATCAACCTGAATTTGGCAATGCCATCCTTTATCAGGTTAATTATCCCCCACATGCTTCGACCTCAGCTATAGGGGGATCCCAGGTTCCTGATCCCAATAATCCTTTCATTTATGGCATGCCACAAAACATTTCGCAACCTCCGCCATTAGCATTAACTGCACCCCCTCCTTTGAACCCACCTACAGTCAATATTGGGGGTACTTCCTTTGCTACATCGCTTCCTCCTCCCGGGACCACCAACACACCACCTCAACAGGTTCCCCATTCTACTATCCCACTTCAAATACCACCACAAGGCGCACCCCAGCTGAACATTCCGAGCATAACCCAACAACCTCCTTTACAAAGTGTGCCCACACAACCCCCGCACTCTCATCCGCAACAGCCTATACCCAATACTTTGACCTCTTCACAACAACCATCCTACCAACCACAAGGAAATTCATCTCAACCGCCTACCCAAACCATATCTCCCTTTCTTGCGTCCCTTTTGCGTCCGAAGGTCCAACCACAACATAATATCCCACCTCAGTCCATGCAACACTCGATGCCACAACAACAACCTCCACAACACTACTACCACCATAATCAACAACAATTTCACCAACAACCATTTTATGCAACCTCCCAACAATCACAACAATACCTTCAATACCAACAGGCCAACACACAACATCCCGTCCAAGTCCCTCAGCAACCTACCCCACACCTTCACCAAACAAATTCATATTATGTCCCACAACAACAACAACCCCCATATCAACAAAACCCCCTACCTTATCATCAAGTCATGACATCATCCAATCATCCAAACCCACATTTTAACAATCCAACACCCTTTCAACAAGATCCCTCATCTTTCTATCATCCATATCCCCCCAACCCACCACCAGCTAGTTCAGACTTGTTGGAAATCAAGGCTGCCCTTAAGGGCCTTCAAGCAGGGGGCACAAAACAATCATTTAAATTTGAAGATATATGCCCATATCCGTTCGATCCATCCATCTCATTGATCCCATTCCCTAAACACTTCGAGATCCCAAAATTTGACAAGTACAAGGGAGACACAGACCCTAAGGCCCACTTGCAAGAGTTTTATGCACAATGTCAAGAAGTCATGTATAATGATAACTATCTCTTACGTCTGTTTCCGAGAAGTCTAGCAAGCCACGCTTTAGATTGGTTTATGACTCTTGAAAAGGGGTCTATAAAAACTTTTGCAGAATTATCAGAACAGTTTGTCTCCTACTTCTCCTTCAATTTGCGGAAGGATACTGACACCTTAGATCTCTTGAAAGAGAAGCAACGGGATGGAGAAACCTTTACCAGCTACCTCCAATGGTGGCGTGCATTATCCAGTCGAATGAAAAATCCTTTGAAAGAAAAAGACATGGTCACTCTTTTTGTGGAAAATTCACATCCCGACATGGCCCACAATTTTAGACTACACTGTGTCACCACTTTCGCTGAGATAGTGGAAAAGGGACCTATCCTCGAACGTGCCCTTATCGCCAAAGGACACATTAAAATACACAGTCATGACAAAGAACGGTCATTCGGAGATAAATCATGATTTTGGAACAAAAACAAAAATGCAGTGAATGATGGAGTGACAGACACCAAACATGTTCAAGTGGCTAATGCATCCCAAGGGCAACAATAGTCTGTATCCAACACCATATCAGTACCGCAGGGGGCACCTCGTCCCCCTCAACAGTCAAACCAAAGAAATCAGGGGAACACCAAACATCAATATGCCCAATTGGGTGAGCCCTTGAGTGTTGTTTTCAATAAATTGTTACAAATCAATTATCCCATCACATATCCTGTCACCAAACCATTCGATGAGTCCAAACCCAAGCCGGCATGGTTTAAAGACAATGAGTATTGTGACTTTCATAAAGTCAAGGGACACTCCTTGAATAAGTGTCAGGGTTTAAAAAATTATGTCCAAGATCTCATTGATCGAGGAGATATCAAGGTTGACCCCAGTCAACCTTCGTCGTCCAATGCTCAACTGCAAATCTATCACAACGCCTTCCCAAACCATAGCCAAGGTCCTAGCACCTCCACTAGTCATCCCCAAAATAATAGCACCAATAATGTGACTTACAAGAATGTACCCTTCAATTATGAAGGTGTTATTCATTACATCGAACAGGTAGAACCCCGAGTGTCCATGATCCACGTTAAAGCCAAAGACCCACAATGTGCTGTGACTACGCGACGAGCCCGCATCACCGTCCCTGCAGCATCCACACCCGTCCAATCCGCTCCTGTAAATTCTCAATATAACATTCTTGATCACCTAAGGAAGACCCCCGCTCACATATCCATTTTGGATTTGCTTAGGTCTTCCCCGATACATCAAGAGATCCTCAACAAAGCCTTGCAGGAAACCCATGTCCCAAATGACATCGACCCCACACAATTCCAAGCTTTGGTGGGACACTTGGCTTTGTCTCACCACCTCCATTTCAGCCAAAATGATATGCCCAACATTGGCATCAATCACAACCGCCCCCTACATATCGAATTCATAATTGCCCGTCATAAGATAAAAAAGGGTCTTGGTAGATAATGGCTCTGCCCTTAATCTATGTACTTTGAAGTTCATAAAACAGATAGGGTATTCTCAAGCGAACCTAAGCAACCAGATAATTACAATAATTACAATCAAGGCTTATGACAATGCAGAAAGAAATTCGGAAGGCATCATCAGTCTTCCTATACAAGTGGGACCTGTGCTCCAGTATACTACCTGCCATGTCCTTGATCTGGACTTACCGTATAATCTCCTCCTTGGCCACCCATGGCTCCATGCTATGCAGGCTATTCCGTCCACATACCACCAATGCCTCAAATTCCCAGTTAATGAACAGGAGGTCACCATTTATGCCGACCCCCAACCATTTGAGTATTGTCAAGCTTTAGAAGCATCTTTCCCCCACTTAAATTATTGTCCTGGGGTCGAGATGGGGGCCTCCCATCCATCATCCTCTAATCCATCATCCTCCAATCCATCATCCTCCCATCCATCATCCACTATAACCACCAATCCATCATCCACTATAGCCACCGCTCCATCTTCCACTGATCCCACAGTCACAAAATTTCAGATCATTGACAAAGGGTGCGGTGAGTATGAGATGCATACGGCTCTTAATGTAGCCACCATGCCACCATCGCCACATGAGTATGGTCAACCTCCCCATGCTACCCCAAAGGAGGACAAGACTATCACCTTCCGTGGCAAAAATATTCCTACCACTACCTTTGTATCTCCAAGTATCAAAACAGATGCGCCAGAAGAAGACATAAGTCAGTGGGTCTACCGCGAAGAGCCTGAACCAGAAACTCCTCTAAAGAAATATTTTCAGGAAAAATATCCTTGGCCAACAAAGTTTGTGGAAAAACATAACTACCAAGGTAGAGGCCTAGGTAAAGAAGAACAAGGGCGATTGCAACCCATTGATACGTCTCTGCTACCAAAAAATGTGGGCATCGGATATGACAGAAAGCAAAAGAGTCCCGCAACATCATCTAATACTTCCAATAGTATCACTATGGACGATGGCTCATTGGAAGACATACCCGAGGAGGAATCCATCATACATGCATACGATGATGTCGATCACACTGATTTATCCTCCATGTTCGAATGCCTATCTGTTTGCACCATCAGCCTATCCCTTCGTCACCCTAAACTCATTGACTGGGACCTACACAACACCACACCTGTCAGTATGACTACGGACACCTACGTCAACCTTATGGGATTGGGGGAGGATGAAAACTCCAGTCACAAAAATAAAAATCAGAAACATAAAAAGAGGTCATCTAGTGAAAACCTCCCTGAGGCACTTCCTGACCTAGAAAAAGTAAAAATAAAGGACGCATCTGAAGGCGAAAACCTCGAAGAGGTGCCGGAAGATGGAGATGTTCATCTTCCCCTTATGGGAACTCAGCTATCTACCAGGTCATCTATCCTGATTGAAGAAATGCAAGAAGTTAATTTGGGAACTACTGAAAATCCGAAGATCACTTATGTAGCCAAGTCACTCTCTGAACAAGAATATCCAATCTTTGCGCAGCTACTCCAAGAAGGCATCATCAATTTTGCCTGGTCATATTCAGACATGCCAGGCTTAGACCCTACTTTAGTGGTTCACCACTTAGACATTAGTCCAGACGCCAAACCCGTCAAGCAAAAACTTCGTAAGATGCATCCGCAAGTGGCGTTGCTAGTAAAGAAAGAGCTGGAGAAGTTACTGGATGCAAGTTTCATCAGACCTATTGACTACTCCGAATGGATCTCTAATATAGTGCCGGTTGCTAAACCAAATGGTGACATTCGGGTCTGTACAGATTTTAGGGATCTCAACAAAGCCTGCCCCAAAGATGATTTCCTCTTCCTAATATTGACATGTTAGTAGACTCTCAACTACAGGACATGAGATGTTGTCCCTCATGGATGGTTTCTCCGTTACAACCAGATAATGATTTGCAATCTCCAAGACTAACACAAAACCGCTTTCACAACTCCTCTTTGGGGCACCTTCAAGCATAACGCTATGCCCTTCGGGTCTCAAGAATGCTGGGCAAATATATCAAAGAGCTGTGACGGTATCTTCATGATCTTGGCCCACATCATCATGGAAGACTATGTTGATGATCTATTAGAAAATCCAGACACGAAAGCGTAACATCCGCCTATCTCAAGAAGATATTTGAGAGACTAGAGACCAGGTTGGCGGTTGAATCCAAAAAGTGTGTCTTTTATGTCACATCGTGGAAATTGTTTGGCTCTCATAGTCTCCCTCATAGAGAGGTATTGAAGTTGATCCCCGCTAAAGTAGGCATATTCAGACATGCCGCTTCCACGCAATCTAAAGCAGCTAAGGAGCCTCCATGAAAGATGCAAAATTTCATCCAACGTTTATAGCCCAACTTGCAAATAAATGTCAGCCTTTTACTCATCTTTTAAAGAAAGATTCTACATTCCGATGGACAGCACAGTGTCAAATGGGTTTTGATAAAATCAAGGAATACTTAGCTCGTCCCCCAATTTTGATGCCACCTATTCCAGGAAAACCCCTCCTGCTTTATATCTCTGCTACCTCGGTCGCACTGGGGGCATTATTGGCACAGCATGATGAGTCACTCAAAGAAAGAGCAATCTACTACATCAGCAGAACACTAGTTGGCTATGAGTTAAATTATTCTCCTATGGCAAAAGCATGCCTTGCGCTAGTCTTCAGTACACAGAAACTCCGCCATTACATGCTCAGTCACCCAGTCAAACTAATTGCTAAAATTGATCCTCTGAAATATCTGTTGTCTAGGACCACCTTGACTGGCCGCATGGCCAAATGGGTCATGTTGCTAAGCGAATTTGACATCGAGTATGTAGAGCGCAAAGCTATTAAAGGACAGGTTATTGCTGATCAATTGGCTGAAGCACCACTAGTAGACGCCTACCCAATAGACACTGAATTCCCAGATGAAGGAATCTACACAGTAACAGAAGCACCAACTTGGACGTTATACTTTGATGGCTCATACACTCACAATGGATCTGGGGCAGGAATTCTATTAGTCACCCCTCAAGGTGACTACATCCCAAAATCCTTTAGAATAGCATTTCCCTGCACCAACAATATGGCGGAATATGAAGCCCTCCTCACTGGCCTTAGAATTGCAAAATAGTGGCACATTACACATTTGAAAGTCTTTGGGGATTCCTTGTTGGTTATCAAACAAGTTAATGATGAATTCCTCACAAAGGATGACAAACTGCTACCCTATAAACGCATGGTGGACGACTTCAAGAAGTATTTCGCCTCCATACAGTTTGACCAAATCCCTCGGGTGCAGAATAAAGCAGCAGACGCCATGGCCACTATTGGCTCTTTGATTGACATGCCCAAAGATCGGACAGAGTGTGAGTTTCTGGTCGAACAACTATTAATCCCTGCATATGATGTCCCTGACACTGACATGGTGTGCGATATCGTAGGTCCCGCCTCCCCATGGTACCAAGACATATATACTTACCTCCATAACAACACCATACCCCCGGAACTTACACGCAACCAACGTAAATCCTTTATCCATCGTTCATCCCGATACATCCTCGTTGGTGATACACTTTATCGTCGCGGGTATGATGGAATCCTCCTAAGATGTCTAAATGAGACCGAAGCCCAAACGGTATTAACGGAAGTACATGGTGGTATTTGTGGGGCTCACTCGAATGGTATGGCTCTAGCCAAAAGAATCCTACGGGCTGGATATTACTGGCCTACAATGGAACGTGATGCTTGCAAATTTGTAAAGAAATGTCTTCCATGTCAACAACATGCGGATTTGGTCCACGCTCCAGCACAAGACCTTCAGCCTCTCTTAGCACCATGGCCGTTCTCCCAATGGGGTTTTGACTTGATTGGCAAGATTCACCCACCATCATCCGATGGCCATACGTTCATCATCACCGCAACTGAGTACTTTACCAAATGGGTGGAAGCAATGCCACTCTCCCAAATCACTGGTACCCAGATTTCTAAATTCATCCTCTACCATATTCTCTGCAGATATGGTATCCCCTCCACCATCATTTCTGATAACGAAAATCCATTTAAAAATCAAGCCATGAAGCATCTATGCGATACCTTCCATATTCAACATCGTTGGTCAACGCCTTACTATCCTCAGGGTAACGGTCAGGCGGAAGCAACCAACAAAACCCTCATTCGCATTCTCAAAAAGGTGGTCAATAGCACCGGACGAGATTGGCACCTTCACATTCATCCCGCCCTTTGGGCATATCACACATCCATCCGCACCTCTACAGGCGCCACCCCATACTCGTTAGTATATGGAGCCGAAGCCGTCTTGCCAATCGAAGTCGAGCTCCCCTCATTGAGAATTTCTTTGAAGAACCTCATCAGCGAAGAAGATGCTCGTGTCGCTCGGCTTGCACAGCTAGAGTTACTCGATGAACGTAGAATACGGGCCTATGATCATCTACAAGTATACCAGAATCGTCTCAAACGTCATTACAGTAAAAAGGTCCGCCCCAGGCAATTCCAGGTTGGTGAACTTGTGCTCAAGGAAAATCACCGAACTCAGCAAGATCGTGACAAGAAAGGCAAATTTGAGGCCAACTGGTTAGGGCCATATATCATCACTGCCAAATATGGATCTGGAGCTTACAAAGACTACACGAAGGGGGATCCTCGGCCGCCAATATCCTCCATCTAAAGGTTCTAATGAAAGTCCATTGGTCTACCCATCAAAAATCAAAAATCAAAAAATCAAAAAATCAAAAAATCAAAAAATCAAAAAATCAAAAAATCAAAAATCAAAAAATCCAAAAAAAAAAAAAATCCAAAAAAATAGTAAAAGGAAATAAATTCGTCCTATGGTGAAAACCAACCCTTGGTGGCGCCTTGGATAAGTATGGATGGTGAAAACCTGGTAACAGGCGTCATCCATAGAGGGCTTAATCATTATCTACCTCGTATCCTAGTTACTTTGTGTTATCATCCACACTTTCATCCCCCCGCATCAACCTAGGCCGCTTGGTACTTGTCGATTGAGCATTGGACGGCTCATCTTACCTGTCCCTCATCCTGAGCTTCCTTATGTCCCACTTCGAGATTATGTCTTTCGTCCGTCGGTCTGTGTCATCATATAGGATCATCCATCGTGTCGGTCTCCATCTTGATCTCATCCTCTTGTCCCACTTCCATCTTTTTGTTGAACTATGTTGCCCCTGCGCTTTCACGTAGGCAAGGTTGGTCATTCGATCCTCCCCCGGGGCATTTTTCGGTCATATCTTGTGTCCATCATCGGTCACCATTGTCCTCTTTCCGCTTTATCCATGGTCCTTTTTCATGAACTACAAGGGCTCTGCGCTTTCACGTAGGCAAGGCCAATCTTTGATCGGCCCCCGAGCCCCTAGGTCTTTAGGTTGTGTCTTGTCCCCTTTGTGGTTGTCTCATCAAATTATGCCCTTATCCAGCTAATTCTTAAACAAACAAGACCCACTTGTATCAATAAATCCGATCAATTTTAAATATCCTTTATCATATCGATCTTTTCGCTTAGCATCTAGCATAGGTCTTAACAGGATACATCCTTCCTAACAGGCCTCATCAATCCCATCCATCCCCTTGATCCTATGGCAATGGACATTTGAAATTGATTGTTATCTCTTAATACTTTTGGTTTTCGTTTATCATTTGAGCTCCCTATAATCACTTGTCAAGGCCACCATGATCCATCATATTATGGCGCGTTTTGACTAGTCCACATAGGGGCATATCTTGATCTTTTCTTTGATTGTGTCTTCTTGGTTGTCCCACATAGTACCCACCAAGATCCCCGAGGTCTTGTGTTATGTTGGGGCATCCTTCTGTCTTTGCGGTTATCCCAATACTGGGCCCGACTAAAGCCTTTCTTTTGAGACTTTGGGGTATTGGGATAGCCTTCTTGTCTGGCGTGTTTGTCTCATGCATTAGACACTGATTTACCTCGGTCCTCTATACCTTGGTGTGTTGTGTCTTATGCTATAGCAAAAACCAGTGCTCCAAAGATGATAAATTGAATTAGGATTGCATTTTTCATAATCATTGCATTCGCACTCACCCTATGGTTTTGGTTGTGCAAATACAAGCCCTCATTTCCTCTCAGGATACTGATACCTTTTGACAGATGCCAGACTACATCCATCACCGCATACTCATCTTCCCTCCACTTACCCCACCAGTTCTTATTGGCACCTATAGTCGCATACCGTCCATGCATCCATTGCTACCTGCATTCTCACATGTTAGGTCCATATCTCCATCACTACCTGCATCACAAAATATTAGACACATAGTACATCATATCCTGCATATATAAACTAATCATACAAAATCCATCTTACACATATACACACATAACACATCTACCAACTAGCCATCCATATATTTAAAACATCATAGATCCCACTAAGTACGCATAGCATATCACCAGCACCATACATCCATACAATAAGCACATATCTCTAATCATTCATAAACAAAGCATAAATGAATATAAGCATGATCATTAACATTCCAACATATAGATCAACATTTTATGAATATAAGCATACATAAACCAACACGTGAGCATAAATAAAATACTGCATCCATCCACGAAACACATAATGATACACACATATGCATATAGTCCTCCATCATAGATAGAAATAAACCACATGGTGCTAATAAGAACTGTCACATATCCATCATACATATATCCATCACTATAGCATGTGTCACATATACATCATACATATATCCGTCACATGACAAAGTACAAAATCCAGAGATAAGGAACATCCCTGATATCCATCCTACACAATCCATCCTGCATCTGTCAAAAATACAGTACCCTGTCACCTCCCGAATGAACTCCCCACGTCTGATCTCTGTGGAGACTCAGGTCCTGCCCCTCTGCCTGGTGAAAAACCTGGTGACTCACTGAAACCGCGAGTCCGTGTCCCCAATGACTGGGATGGAGCTGGCATCTGAGGTGCCTGTCTGGTATAACGGAATCTCCGCTGTGCTGGATCAGGAACTGCATCATAATACGCTGCCATCCAGAAACCTGCCTCTCTCGTGCTATCCTCCCTCTCTGCCGCCTGGACCCGGGCGGCATTCTGCTCATGCCGATACATGTCTCG
>VDFB02221370.1:0-18573 GCA_007258455.2 Sequoia sempervirens | reverse complement strand
TTATTCTTTGGTCAGATCTCAAATTTCTCTTGGTGTCCTCAATCTGATTAGAAAAATAATAAGTGGAGTGCACCTTGGCCTCAATATCAAGGCCCATAGAATTGGGGACCATATTCTTAGGGACCCCTAGGGTGAATGAATCATGGTCAACTCCATAATGGGTCAACCCACAACAATAATCATGGTTTTCTCTCAACTCCATGCCATAATGGGCCCCCTTGCATAACCAATTTTACTAAGGACCTTGCCACATGTCAAATAAAAAAAATATTTTTCCACCTTTATAGAGTCAACAACAATCTGACCAAGTCACTCAACCTTTGATACCATCCCAACTTTGATTACTAAACCTAATAGAAAAAAAACAAAATTCATTTCTTTATTCAATTGAACATGAGAATATGATTAGAATTAACACAATACATTATGGATCTATGCAACTTAGGTTAGGAGAAACCTTACATCAACCAACCATAGTTGAAATAAATGGTGGAGAATAAGAAATAATCTCAAAGTATAAAATTGATCCTATGGAATAGAATGATAATCAACTGACTACGAAACCTCATAAAATACCTATTGATGAGACTGTCTTTGAAGCTACTCTAGATTTTTCTCCTAGAGCTACTCTAGAGGTTCCTCTTAGTAAAAATCTAAAGTTATCTTTCAGATCTAGTCATTCAAGAATTTTTTTTGGAGTTTCTTTGAAGAAACCTTTTAATGATCATCTAAAACACCCCATTAGAAACATTACACATCCCTATTCTAGATCTATTCCAAAGGGAAACTCTAAAACAAAGAATGAACACACCTTCAAGAAATATCCTTTTCTAGAGAGCCTCAAAAGAGTCAATCTAAACTATCTTTTGGAACTAATCACTATGAATGAAACCTATCTTTTGTAAGAAATCAAGTAGTTAAACATTGAAGTCCCATTTCTTTAGGAAATCAAGGAAATACTCGAGCTCAACCAACTTATTAAATAACTATGTATAAAAACAAGGAGAAAAAATAAATAGATTAATAGTGTCCAAGTTGATGGATATCTATTTGACCTTCTTTTAGGAAAATTTCTTCCACCCAAGTATGATGATCCCGATAGTCCTGTAATAACATTATCTATTGATGGAATTGAAAATTTTAATGCACTTGTAGACTTGAGAGGCACCATAAATGTTATGATTTTCGATGTGATGGAGATGTTTTCATTAAAAAATATCCAACCTACAAGTAATGTTCTACAAATGGTAGAAAATTCTATTGCCATCTTGAAAGGAGTATCAGAAAACATCCCAACTATGATAGAAACCTAACAATACCATGTGGATTTTTAGGTTTTCTAGTCACGAAATCCAAAAGATAGTTATCCATTAATACTAGGAAGACCTTGGATACCCACAATTGCTACCCTAATGGATTCTAGATTAGGAGGAATAACCATTTCTAATGGTTTTTTAAAAAAAAAGCTATTGTTGTATCCTCCTGCCCAACCATCTGTAAATAAGTATGAGAAAATTTGGGTAGATAAGCTAAGTGGTACCAATAAATGAGAAAATTGGGCCTAATTAATAATGGTTGTAACAATACAACACCATGATAAAATAGAGGGTGATTTAGAATTTAAAAATCCATCATACATAGATGATGAAGAAGACATGGGCATAAACTACACTTTATAGAGTTGCATCCAAATGAGTATAATGGAATTCACCCAAAATAGAGAGGAGGATTTCCTTCTAGAATTTTATTTTCCTCTAGCCGATATAATTCCAAGAAGTGAGTGAATTTTCAAGGAAATAATCACCTCCCATATGATGCAACCACACCATTACCCCATTAATAATTTAATGAACAAAATATACATGATCTCCTCTAGTCATAAAGACTAAATCAATCATGGTATTAGTAGGCAAAAACCTAAACATTAATAGCTAGATTATAGAACAAGAACTTCAATTATTCAATATTTTGGTAAACCATTCTAAAGAATTCACTTGAGTCTATAAAGACCTAAGAGGAATACATCTAAAGATCTATACACATCACATTTATACTTAGAAGGTCAAACTAGTTTTTCAAATTTAGCGTATACTTAATCTTGCAATTAGGGAAATAGTTAAAACAAAGATTGAAAAGATTCTACAAGTAGGATTCATCTACCCAATCTTTGATAGACAATGGGTTTCATCTCTGGTGGTCATTCCAACTAAAGGAGGGAAATTGGGAGTATACGTGGATCATAGAGAAATTAATAAAGCAACCTATAAAGACTATTTTCTTGTTTATTGATCAAGTATTATATAATGTAGTTGGGAAAACTTATTTCTCATTCTTGGATGGGTTTAGTGGGTATAACCAGATACAAGTTGACCCAAAATATCAATTTTTTTTTTTTTACATGTCCATGGGGAACCTTCACACATAGAGTTATTCCATTTGAATTATACAATTCTACTATAATTCAAAGAGCAATATTGGCTATTTTTGTTGAGTTGGTAAATTATTGTGTTGAAGTATACATGGATAACTTCTCAACACATGATAACCTTTAAAAATTCCCTATAGAATTTAGATAAAGTCCTTCAATAATGTGAAGACCATCAAATATCCCTTAGCTATGAAAAATTTCTGATTATGGTTCAAAAAGGGATTATGATGGGACACCATATCTCACCAAAAGACATTGTTAGCCAAAAAATAAGACAATGAAGACATTAGCCAAGAAATCATAATACATTTTGGCACAAAGGACTTCTAGAGCATAATATTGTAAATATAGCATCTAAACTAGGGGTATCGTGGATGGTCACATCCCATCTCATGGGTATATCTATAAAAGAATATATGAATGCCAAAAGGTAGTAAGAGGTGAAGAAGAGAATATATGTAATAGACATGGAAATATATGCACAAAGACTAATGCATGGAAGGATAAATGTATAGAGATTAGATAAGAGCTAAACAAGAGTATATGGGAAGATATTACATTGTACCAATTTTGATCTGATTAATAGAATGGATACCAGAGTTCTATCTATATGATTGTATTGGTGTTCATTTTTATATTACTAAGTCCAAGGTATAAACTACAACACTTAGAAAATACTTGGGGATGAGAACTTCGGTCTATGTTTCCCCAGATTTCTTGCTAATAGGTGTTAGTATCAATCCTACAAATATTGAGGTAATAGAAAGGTTGGAATCCACAAGAACTCAAAAAAATATGAAAAACTTCCTTGGGCATACTAGTTACTACCATAGGTTCATAGAAAGTTTTAGTAAAATAAAAGACCCATGTTTTCTTTAATTTATAGGGATGTTGAGTTTTCTTAGGCCTAGGAATGCAAAACCTAATTTGAAACCATTAAGAAAAAGTTAACAACTACCACAATGTTGCATGGACCCAACCATCATTACCATTTTATAATTATACAGATGCATCAAATGACACCACTGGTGCATTCCTTGGATAAGAAGATGAAGACATAGGGAAATTTTCCATTTATTTTATTAGCAAAAATATGACTCCTACTAAAAGAAACTACACTACTATAGAGAGGGAATTATTAGCTGTTGTGCATACCCTCAATAAATTCCACCATTATATCATATATTATAAGGTAATACTATATAAAAATTATGTAGTTATTAAATACCTAATGAATAAACCTACTGTGAGTGGATGGATAATTAGATGATTATTACTTTAGAAATTCAACATAACTATCATATATAAACTTAGAAAATTTAACATAGTAGATGATTTTTATCTAAATATAACATGAGAAGGAAGACGATGAACCAATTAAATATGAATTTCTAAATGAGTAGCTATATTCTATATATGTGTATACCCCCTAGTTTGCTGATGTAGCCAATTATTTGGTCATAAGAGCATCCCCCTAGAATTTTCTACAAAAAAGGAGATTGGTTAGGGAGAAGAAGAAATTTTAAACGGATTAATGGTTT
Organism: Sequoia sempervirens; assembly: GCA_007258455.2. Classification (NCBI taxonomy): domain Eukaryota; kingdom Viridiplantae; phylum Streptophyta; class Pinopsida; order Cupressales; family Cupressaceae; genus Sequoia; species Sequoia sempervirens. The sequence goes on along the minus strand of VDFB02221370.1, from coordinate 14,604 downwards.
TTTATTTAAGTGTAGACCTAATATAGTTTTATACAAGTTTTTTAGAGTTGATGAAACTTATAGTATCGTGAGGGATTGCCATAATGATCTCTCTTGAGGACATTATCTGCAAAAAGGACTTCCCACAATATCCTAGGCACTAGATATTATTGACCCTCAATGCATAAATATGTTAAAATATATGTTTGATATTGTGGAGTGCCAATGAATGCAAAGACTAACAACATCCAATGAATTTACCCTCCACCCTTAGGTGGTCCCATAACCATTTAAAAAATGGGGACTATATTTTATAGGGCTGAAGAGAAGGACTACATTCTTGTGCATACAAACTATCTTACAAAGGGAATAATTTCAAATGTTTAAAGCAGCCAGGGAAGAGAAAGTAGTAGATTTCCTCTATAATAGGATATTCCACATATTTGGAGCACCAAGGTCTATTATGAAAAACTAGGGACCCCAATTCATGTCAAAGGTTCTTTTCACTTTCACTAACCACTTCCAAGTAAGTCATAAAAAATCAACACCACACTATCCTCAAGAAAACGGTCAAGTGGAAGTGACTAATTGCGAGCTAGAAAACATTACCACAAAATAGTTTCAAATAGAAAGAAAGATTGGGCTAGCAAATTACATGAAGTTTTCTGGGCGTATGACACTACTTGCAAATCGTCTACATTCTTTTAACCATATGAACTAGTTTTTGGGAAGAGACCTATTTTTCCTTTTTATTTTGAGCTCCAAACACTAAGGACATCTATGGATGTAGGTTTAAATATAAACAAAGATCAAGTTGAATATATACAACTATATAAATTAAAAAAATTTAGCTTAAAATCCATACATAAAATTGAATTTATGCAAAAACAAAGTAAATCATAGCATGATCATCATATCAATGAAAATAAATTTCACAAAGGATATTGGTCACTATTTTTTTATTTTATTTTTTATTTTAAAATTTATCTAACCTCAAGGAGGTTAGGGGAAAAGTCCATTCCTATACCCTGGGTCAGCAGAGCAGGAATTGGCACACAATATAACTAACCCTTGCCTTTTCCCACTACAAAGTGGAGTCAAACCTGTGACCTCGAGGAATGCAAACTCTAAGCCCTAACCAACTTTGCTACAAGTGGTGTCTGATATTAAAGATATTAAAGGGAAGATTCAAAAACATTGGTTAGGAACTTATGAAGTGGACAAATTTATTTGATAATCAAGCTATGTGTTTAAGGCCAATTGATGGTGATGTATAGACACTTCTAGTGAATGGTCACATACTATGTTTGCATAATAAACTAAAAATTAAAGGAGTTCATTCAAATGATCAAAGGATAAGTCAACCTTTTATGTATAAAGGGATCTTCCCTTTGCCAAAAAATTATAGGAAAGTACTAGGTGATCCCACAATAGTGGGTTACACTTTTTGGCCAAATTTGACATTGAAATGAACATTTTGAACTAAATCTTCACTTTCAGACACCTATAGCTGCTAAACCGTGAGGAATTTGAAGATGATGCAAACTAGTGATTTGTGACATTTTTTATGTAGATTCTAAATATGTATTTTAAATTTTTTTGGAATCAAATTGCATTTATTTTTCCATCAACTTCGAAAACTAGTTTTTAATAGTAAACATCATTTTTAAAGAGTGATGTGTACTATAAACCAAATAACTTTTTTAATACGAAGGATAAAATTCTATTTTTTTTGAATTTAGATTTTTAACTAAAATATCTAGAGAATGCATTTGGTTTCATAATGTTTTATTGAATACTTTTTTTAATTAAGTTTTGAAGTCACACCAATTACAATTTAGACATAGGTGTACTATAAAAAGCATAATTTTTTTTGTATGTATCAAAATTCAATTTTTTTTCTTGGAATAAGGACATCAATAAATAGAGGACATGCATTTTTTAGAACTTTTTTCTCTATTTTCCTATTTTTTTGTATGTGTGAAACAAAGACCTTGATGTTCATTGAAAAACCTACATTCACAAGAAATAAAAATAAAAATAATAATCAAATTAAATATATTTAAAATTATGCTTTTTGGGAAGCTTATAATAAGGACTACATAGTTACAAAACATAAATTTTAAATGAATTCAATTGATCCCCCAAAAGGTAAATCAAAAGTGATTTTTTATCAACATTTTAATAGGTGTAGAGGAGACTCCATTATAGGTATGGTTTAAAACTAGCGGGGTTCTATCTAAGAAGGTTTGATATAAGGGGGTTTGATCAAATCCTCTTCAATTAAAATCTTTTAAATGGAACCTTTTAAGGCTTAAATCATTATGTTTTTTAAAAATATGTGATTTCAACAAAAATTAGGATGTCCCAGAAAGTGTAACCCATTATTGTGGTAGCACCCTACTCTATTAGTCTTGTAAAAACATAAAATCATTATTTATATAGGTGTGTATACTATTTCTTTCATAGTTCGTGTTTACTCTAGAAGCATGTTTTCAATGATACTCTAGAATTTTGTTATGTATCCTCTAGAACAATCCTTTCAAAAATGCTCCAGAAGAATGTTCATGTTTCCTTTGGAAGCATCCTTTCAATGATACTCTAGAATATTTTTCATTCTTCCTTTGGAAGCATCTGTTCAATGATTCTCTAGAAGAATGCTCATGTTTCCTCTAGAAGCATCCTTTCAAGTATGCTTCAAAAGGTTGTTTGTGTTTCATTCAGAAGAATCCTTTCTAAGATATTATGAAATAATATTTGTGTTTCATTCAAAAACATCCTTTTTGTTAGGTTATGTGACATTTACCTTGCAAATCTATGTTATTTTTGTCTCCATATTGATTGGAAAGTGTCTTAGGGGACATGTGAGAAATTTATTTAATATTGGAATATTGTAATTATATTGTCAAGAGGAAATTTAATGTTGGTGGAGGTTACACATCACTAGAAGATAAAATTATCCTTCCTAGGCATTCACATTGGGAATGTGAAGGGTCTTGAGTGGGGCACCAAGTTTGGAGGGAAATAGGTGTCCATTGGTTCCCCATATGGAAGCTGAATAGTCATCAGAGCATCCTGAATTCCAGAAGTTGAAGGGGCTATGGGTTATGCGGCCATGTTGAAGCCTTGTACAAATTAATTAATTTATTATCATGAATCTTGGTTTTCCAAGGGGCATGCATTTTTCAAGTAGTTTTGGAACCTCTTGTTTTGACTTACCACTGGTTTTTCCCCCCACAATTTTTATAAATTAGAGCCTTGAGATTGTAGTATCATCTTGTGTTATTTTCTAGGTGTATAGAAGCATACGAGTTGTAGGAGATAAAAAAGGAAGTGTATTGTGGTATATCTCTATTGTGAAGATAAATAATATACTTTCCCTCTTTCCTTGTGTGGAATTTTTTCCCAAAAGGATTTCTCCACATAAATATGGTGTCATATTTGTTTGCTGATTTTTCTATTATGGTGAATGTGCAATCACATAAATTTCATAAAATTTGGTAATCTTATTTCTAGATTTGAATACACATAAATAAGTTAATATTGTAGCTTAGTTCTACCTTGTTTTCAAAATTTGGTATCAGAGCTAATGATTCTATTTAGAAGGGGACACCTTTCTCTTAAGTGTTGGAGGTTTTATGGCTATAGTGAGAGCTTTTGTTTTTGTGGTATATTGCAAATTTGTGAACTAAGATTGTATACAATGGCTTCTACCTCTCTCCAGAATATTGAGAAGTTCAATGGAATGAGATACAATATGTAGAAATTAAAGATGGAGGATCTCCTAGAAGAGAGAGATCAATTGTTTCTAGTTTCACAAGAAAGTAAACCAACTACAATGAGTGATGATGATTGAAAAAAGCTAGACGAGAAGGAATGTCAAACCATTTGTTTGTGTCTTAAAAATTCTATCCTTTTGAATGTCTCTATTGAAGACACTGCATATAAGTTATGGAAAAGGATAGGTGATATATATCAAACTAAAAGTTTATCTAACAAGTTATATCTCAAAAGAAGATTATATTCTTTAAAAATAAAAGATGGTGAATCTATAGAAGAAAATTTAAATAATTTTAGTTTGATTATATGTGAGCTTACATTTGTAGATTTTTAAATAAAATATGAAGATAAATGTATCTTTTTTCTTTGTTCTTTGCCCAAATCTTGGGAAAATTTAATTGTTGGTATAAGTAGTGGTAATGTAGAACCAAACATGGACTCCATGATCTCCATACTTATTTTAGAGGAGATGAGAAGAAAGTCCATGAATGTTGGTTCCCAAGATGCCTTGCATGTGCAAGGTAGGTCCAAAGAGAAAGGGCCTAAAGGGGATAATAAGAGGGATAAGTCTAACGAACATTCTAAAATCCCAAAAAAGAGTAAAGTGTTGGAATTTTGGTAAAAGAGGGCATGTGAAGAAGCAATGTAGGTATAAGATTTTTTTTTTGATCCCTAAACAAAAAAGTCCCTCAATGATGATTCTAATGCTTTGTTTATTTCAGTTGACACTATTAGTGATGATTCTTGGATTATTGATTTAGGTTGCTCCTACCACATGACTCCTCACAAGGAGTGGTTTACTAGTTACAAAGAATATTATGGGGGAGAAGTTTTCCTAGGTGAAAACAACACAAAGAGGATTGTTGGTAAGGGAAGGTAAAGTTGTGTTTTAGTGATGGGAGGATTAAAAATCTTGATAATATTTTCAATATTTTAGGACTTGTAAGAAAATTAATTTTAGTGTCCAAATTAAATGATTCTCAAATGCATGTGACATTCAATAAGTTTGGTTGCAGGTTTGTAAGAGGGATTTTGGTGATAGATAAATGATATAAGATATGGATTTTTTTTAGGCTAAATGCCTCTACTTTAAGTAACTCTATCAATGTAACTAAGAGTGGAAAAACATGTATGTTGTGGCACCATAGATTGGGTCATGTAGGTGAAAAAGGACTTAAGATTATTCTAAACAAAAAGTTGGTTGATAGTATTTCTAATTATTCTGTTGGTAAAAATAATTTTTGTGAATATTATGTGTTTGTAAAACAAAATAGATCATTTTTTTTAATGGAACTAATAAGACAAAGAGGTTATTAAAGATTATTTATTTGGATGCATGTGGATCAGTGGATATTGACTCTTTGGGTAAATTTTGGTATTATTTCTCTTTCATTGATGATGTCTCAAGATACACTTAAATTTATTTTATGCACTCTAAATCTGGAGTTTTCACTAATTTTAAGGAATTTAAGGCCTTAGTTGAAAAGGAAATAGATTATAAGATAAAAGTGTTGAGGTTTGAAAATGGGGGTAAATATTGTTCCAAAGAATTTGATGATTTTTATAAGTATGCAGGAATTGTTCAACAAAAGACAACTCCTTATTCTCCCTAACAAAACGGGGTAGTAGAAAGAATGAACCAAACCTTAATGGAAAGAGCTAGGAGTATGTTAAGTAGTGCTAAGCTTGATATTTATTTTGGTAAGAAGTGGTTGGTACTGCTTGTTATTTAATTAATAGATCTCCTTGTTCAACTCTTGTTGATAAAACTCCTTATGAAGTGTGTATAGGTAGAAAGCCTTCTATTTCACACTTAAGGGTCTTTGGTTGCATGAGGATTTTGTTCAAATGCCTGAAGAGAAGCAATATAAATTGGATCTAAAAGCACAAAATATATTTTTGTTAGTTATGGTGAGAATGCAAAAGGTTATAAGATTTAGAATCCTCTAACCCATAAAATAATATTTTCTAAGGATGTGGTTTTAGGGAATTTAGAGATCACTCAAGAGAAGAACAACCAAAGGATAAAGATAAGAAAAAGACAATGCATTTCAATACAAAGATTGAGAAGAAGGAAGATGCATATGTGGAAGAACAATCAGATGGATATGAGGATGGAGAAGAAGAAGAGGGTTCAAATAGTTTAGAGGATGTGCAGGATGAGCACATAGAAGAAAAAAAAGTATATCCCATTACTCCTACCTTGAGGAGGTCCACAAGTCAATGAAATCTAGTTGAGAGGTATATCCCATCAAATTACCATTGTGTATTTTATTTATTGAGTATTGATGATGAACCTAGATATTTTAGGGAGGCTCTCTTTTAAGAGGAAAGTGAGTCTTGGTTATAGGCCATGTAGAGGAGATGATGGCTTTGGATAGTGTGACACATGGGATCTTTTTAATTTTCCCAAAGGAAGGAAGCCCATTGGTTGCAAGTGGGTATTTAAAAATAAATTTAGTGTAGATGGTTGGTTAAAGTGGTATAAGGCCTAATTAGTGGCTAAGGGCTACTCCTAGAGAGAGGGACTTGATTTTGGTGAAATTTTCTCCCTTGTTGCTAAATTAAATTATATTAGATTCCTATTATCTATTGCTACTGCTTATTATTTGAGATAGAGAAAATGGATGTTAAAAATGCTTTCTTACATGGGGATCATAAGGAAGAAATTTATATTCGACAACTTGATAATTTTGTTGTAAAAGAAAAGAACAATTGGTTTGTAGGTTGAAGAGATATTTTTATGGTTTAAAACAATCACTAAGGATATGGTACCAAAAGTTTGACACTTTTTTCTTTAAGTTGGGTTTTCTTAGGAGTGAGGAGGATTATTGTGTTTATATTAAGGTTATTGATGATTAGATTCTAACTATTATCTTGTATGTTGATGATATGTTGTTCATGGGTAACAACAAGGTGATGATTAGGGAGCTCAAGACATAAATTCATAGCACATTTGATATGAAGGACTTGGTGGATATAAAATATATTTTTGGGATAGAAATCAATAGAGATTAGAGTAACATAAAGCTTTGGTTAAGTTAGAGTACGTATGTTGATACAATTTTGTGAAGGTTTAATATGCATGACTATAAGCCAATTAATATTCCATTTTTGATTGTTACTAAGTTGAGCTTAGATATGTGTCCTAATTATGATGATGATTTTGAAGATATGTCTAAGGTTTCTTATGCTAGTATCTGTAGACACCTAAATTTAATCACTTCCATATGATTAAATTTGTTACATTCACGTCTATCATATTAATATTAATTTATTAAATTAATATTACACCCTTTGTCCCATAAAGTACTTAATTTAATAATTAATACTTTATCGTTTACCCTTATTCCTCTCTAAATTAAATAAATAGACTAATTTATTTAATTTAGTCATTCTACCTCTTTTTGATTTAAAAATCAATTTAAAATTCCTCACTTTCTCTCTCCTTGTCACATCCTCCAACATTTGCCACTTGCCTCTAACCTTCTGTTAATTAACCTAATCCAATATTTGCACAACCTTAACCAAAATCATTAACTAAATTTAGCACCTCTTTTTGGTCAATTCTTCCATTTTTTCCTTTTTGATGTTAACCCTCTCTCCTATGTGAATTTTTAATTCACATTTATTTGCTCTAGACTCCCCTCCTTTAAATGTGAATTTTTAATTCACATTCCATTCTCCCAAGGCTTCTAGAACCTTGGACTTGTCACAATCTCCACATGTGACCAAGTCCCACCTTTTTGGAGCCCACCTTTTATCCTCTAGATCATCTATGAATGTGAATTTTTAATTCACATTTATCCTCCCAACCACCTTTCCTTTTCCCATGTAGATTTTTGAGGAATTCTAAAATTCCTCAAAAGTCCCTTTCACTCCCACTTGGGGACAAGAAATCCCTTTTTGTGGAAATCCTCTCATCCCCCAAGGTGCATGTCCTTTTCCACCTCATGTACCTTTTTGACAACTCATCTCCACCTCATATCCTCTTGTCCACTTCACCCTCCACATGTCAAGATGTGAGGGCTTGTGGGTTCTCAACCCACCATAGCCCTTCATCTTGGCCTTGTTGGATCAATCTTGACCCTTGAATTCTCTAGAGAATTCAAATTCTTCTATAAATACCCCCTCCTCAAGGGCATTTCCACAACACTTAGCTATCTTGCACCCTTATGCTGTCATTTTGCATTCTCAACACTTTGCACTCTCATAACTACATGCTGTCCAAGCCTTTTTCAATCATTCAACCATCTTTGTCCATCATTTTGCATATTGAAGCTTGCATTATAGACATTCAAACAATCATCTAAGGAGCACACAACCAATCCAAGCAAGGGCCAATCAAAGAAGTTTCAACAACAAGGGAGGTAAAAGTGTTTGTGTTTCATTTTATTTGCATTCCTTTTCGTTGTAACTCTCTTTTGGCTAATCTGAGGTGTCCTTGGTGTTTTGTCTTTCATGTTTCTGTGAAGTTATTTTGCACAATTTAGAGCGAGAAATCTAAGTATACATTTTCCGCACGCCTGCGGGGACCCACATACCGTCTTCAGATTTAATGTTTCCTTGAGTTAAGATTTTGCATGAAAAGCTCACGAGTTGGCGGTAGCCTTTACGTGAAGGCGTGTAGCTTCACAGAGTTGCTGTGAGGCACCCCCCACGAGTTGCAGCAGAGGCTCCCCATTAAGCAGAGCCTCGCAGAAAGCCAAGGTGAGCTTCCCCATTGTGGTTGCGTAGCCTCTCAGAGCGTAGCCTCAGAAGTTGGGCGGTAGCCGCCCCTTTACAGAAAGGCCAAGTAGTCACTTTACGGGAGTTACGCGCACTTTACTGAAAGTTGCGGCAATGCCTTTACGTGAAGTTAAGCAAGCAGTCACTCTTTAACATCACACAGCTTTGAGGGTAAATGTATGCTTTGGCTTCGTTTGCTCTAGTTTTTGGTTATATTTATGTTGATAACTCTCTAACGTTCTCAAGGAACATTGCTATTTTCACTAACATTTTGTGAAAGCATTGTGGCAAAATTGGACCAAAAGGTTTAAAAGAAGGAGGACAACTAACATTTGTTTGCAGGGGGCATCTACATAATCAGACTTTCAAAAAATTATCTTTGCTGCTCTCAAACATAGTCTAATTAGGGGGATTAAATCTCATTGTTTGTTGTGGTTGTTTACTTTTGTGTTACCCAAGGGGGCATCGATTTGTTTTCACTTTCCTGGCACTTTGTTCCCGAGCAGTTTTGGAAATAGTTGGTGTTTTCTTTTTAGTGGGACCGCTGGGGATTTCATCACCCCAAGGGACGATTCAAACCACACATACCGGCGGGGTATATAAAGGGGGGAGAGCAAAAGCTGTACCTTAATCCAACCACATTGTAATTGGTGAAGCGTCGGGATGACGTGAAGAGTTGGTCCCAGCCTTTCAAGACCGGGTTCCCCGACCACGCTTTGTGATGGACTGGGTGTTCACTTGCTAGCCCTCACGCATCGAGAGTACTGCACCTGTAGCCTGTGCATCCTAGATTAAGACTTGCCTTGCCATACCCGTAATATTAATCATGATTGTGCTTGCTTGAGGTTTTTCCTCGTAAGTACCACCAAATTTTGATACTTTTGACTTGTTTCATCATTTTATGCCCTTGCCATAGCGCCTTTTGCCATCAAAAACCGCTTCAGTTCCCAAGCAGAAACGCAGTAGCTTCCTCGCTTTGTTGCGTAAATGTGGTAGCGCCTGCTTTGTCGCGGCAGAACGGGTAGCACCCCCGCTTTGCTGCGTAAACATGGTAGCGCCTCGCTTTGTTGCAGAACGGTATACTGCTTTGCTGCGTAAACGCAGAAGCCTGCCGCTGCAGAAGCCGTGAAGCCCCTGCTTTGTTGCAGAAACATCAGAGCATCCCCCGGGATTCGGGTAACGCCGCCACTCGATTTTGCCGCCAACCCTCGAAAGTACCCTCTATCTGATTCATTTAGCCTCTAAATCACTACTTAATCATTCCCAACTATCATCCCATTATCCTAAGCCTCCCAAAACTTCTATTTCATCCATTTAAACCCCCATTCTACCACCCCAAATTTTCACGAATCACCTCTAATCTACCTTTTCATTTTAATTTTCCATTCACAAGTCAATACCCTCACCTAACAAACATCACAACTTTACCATTCACACCTCCTAAACACCGCCCTAACCTTGCATTACAAAGTGGTTATCTAAATTGACTATAGCGCTTGAACTTGATTATTGGTCTTTAACTTCAACACCAATCAATTTGCCTCCATCTTGAGGTGAATTCGGTGTTGCAAGTTATCATCCTCGGCCCAATCAATCCATTCCTAGCTTAAGGTGGATTCGGTGCCGTAATCATCCTATCAATCAAACAAAACTCTAGGGTTACTAAAGGTAATCTCACGTGATCAAGTTTGGGGTCTCTCTCTCACGCCATCCAATCCAATCAAATCCAATCCTTCCCAATCCAATCAAATCAAATCCAATCCAATCAAATCCAATCAAATCAAATCCAATCCAATCAAATCCAATCAAATCCAATCCAATCCAAATCAAATCCAATCTAATCTAATCCAATCCAATCCAATTCAATCCAATCCTATCTAATCCAATCCTTTCCAATCCAATCAAATCAAATCCAATCCAATTCAATCCAATCCTATCTAATCCAATCCTTTCCAATCCAATCCAATCCAATCCAATCCAAATCAAACCCAATCCAATCCAATCAAATCAAATCCAATCAAATCCAATCCAATTTAAATCCAATCCAATTGATCGAAGTCCAATTAGATCCAATCCACACTCCATCACAATCAAATCATTTGACAAAGGCCTTAACCTACTCATCTAGCATTTGCATGCCCGTTCAGACCCGTTCACAAGCAAAGAAGATGGCCGACCTTCAAGCTCAAAATGCCCAATCCAACAATCCCCAAGATCTCAACAACACCTCATCAGATCCCAACAAGGGTACCAACATCTTACATGACCCTCACAATGGCACCTCATCACACTCCAACACTGAGAATCAGAATAACTCGCCACATGGAGAAGAGAGCATGGTTCAGCAACCTGAACTCACACTTGAGGAACATTTTAGCAATCCTGCCAATGTGCAAATGACCGACCGTTTACTTGCAAAGCATGGGGAAGAGATCTTGGCCCACTTGATTGAAAAGGGTGTTAAACCCCCCTCCAATGTTGACTTGTCCAAATACAAGGGTGCCCCATCTCACGTACTCCAAGGGTCCCAAAATGCGCCCGAAGGTTCATACTTTTCCAATGTTCCTCCAATTGAGGGTTGGCATCAACCTGAATTTGGCAATGCCGTCCTTTATCAGGTTAATTATCCCCCACATGCTTCGACCTCAGCTATAGGGGGATCCCAGGTGCCCGATCCCAATAATCCTTTCGCTTATGGCATGCCACAAAACATTCCGCAACCTCCGCCATTAGCATTAACCGCACCCCCTCCTTTGAACCCACCTACAGTCAATATTGGGGGTACTTCCTTTGCTACATCGCTTCCTCCTCCTGGGACCACCAACACACCACCTCAACAGGTTCCCCACTCTACTATCCCACCTCAAATACCACCACAAGGCGCACCCCAGCTGAACATTCCGAGCGGAACCCAACAACCTCCTTTACAAAGTGTGCCCACACAACCCCCGCTCTCTCATCCGCAACAGCCTATACCCAATACTTTGACCTCTTCACAACAACCATCCTACCAACCACAAGGCAATCCATCTCAACTGCCTACCCAAACCATATCTCCCTTTCTTGCGTCCCTTTTACGTCCAAAGGTCCAACCACAACATAATATCCCACCTCAGTCCATGCAACACTCGATGCCACAACACAACCTCCACAACACTACTACCACCATAATCAACAACAATTTCACCAACAACCGTTTTATGCAACCTCCCAACAATCACAACAATACCTTCAATACCAACAGGCCAACACGCAACGTCCCGTCCAAGTCCCTCAGCAACCTACCCCACACCTTCACCAAACAAATTCATATTATGTCCCACAACAACAACAACCCCCATATCAACAAAACCCCCTACCTTATCATCAAGTCATGACATCATCCAATCATCCAAACCCACATTTTACCAATCCAACACCCTTTCAACAAGATCCCTCATCTTTCTATCATCCATATCCCCCCAACCCACCACCAGCTAGTTCAGACTTGTTGGAAATCAAGGCTGCCCTTAAGGACCTTCAAGCAGGGGGCACAAAACAATCCTTTAAATTTGAAGATATATGCCCATATCCGTTCGATCCATCCATCTCATTGACCCCGTTCCCTAAACACTTCGAGATCCCAAAATTTGACAAGTACAAGGGAGACAAAGACCCTAAGGCCCACTTGCAAGAGTTTTATGCACAATGTCAAGAAGTCATGTATAATGATAACTATCTCTTACGTCTGTTTTCGAGAAGTCTAGCAAGCCACACTTTAGATTGGTTTATGACTCTTGAAAAGGGGTCTATAAAAACTTTTGCAGAATTATCAGAACAGTTTGTCCCCTACTTCTCCTTCAATTTGCGGAAGGATACTGACACCTTAGATCTCTTGAAAGAGAAGCAACGGGATGGAGAAACCTTTACCCGCTACCTCCAACGGTGGCGTGCATTAGCCAGTCGAATGAAAAATCCTTTGAAAGAAAAAGACATGGTCACTCTTTTTGTGGAAAATTCACATCCCGACATGGCCCACAATTTTAGACTACACTGTGTCACCACTTTCGCTGAGATAGTGGAAAAGGGACCTATCCTTGAACGTGCCCTTATCGCCAAAGGACACATTAAAATACACAGTCATGACAAAGAACGGTCATTCAGAGATAAATCACGATTTTGGAACAAAAACAAAAATGCAGTGAATGATGGAGTGACAGACACCAAACATGTTCAAGTGGCTAATGCATCCCAAGGGCAACAACAGTCTGTATCCAACACCATATCAGTACCGCAGGGGGCACCTCGTCCCCCTCAACAGTCAAACCAAAGAAATCAGGGGAACACCAAACGTCAATATGCCCAATTGGGCGAGCCCTTGAGTGTTGTTTTCAATAAATTGTTACAAATCAATTATCCCATCACATATCCTGTCACCAAACCATTCGATGAGTCCAAACCCAAGCCGGCATGGTTTAAAGACAATGAGTATTGTGACTTTCATAAAATCAAGGGACACTCCTTGAATAAGTGTCAGGGTTTAAAAAATTATGTCCAAGATCTCATTGATCGAGGAGATATCAAGGTTGACCCCAGTCAACCTTCGTCGTCCAATGCTCAACTGCAAATCTATCAAAACGCCTTCCCAAACCATAGCCAAGGTCCTAGCACCTCCACTAGTCATCCCCAAAATAATAGCACCAATAATGTGACTTACAAGAATGTACCCTTCAATTATGAAGGTGTTATTCATTACATCGAGCAGGTGGAACCCCGAGTGTCCATGATCCACGTTAAAGCCAAAGACCCACAATGTGCTGTGACTACGCGACGAGCCCGCATCACCGTCCCTGCAGCATCCGCACCCATCCAACCCGCTCTTGTAAACTCTCAATATAACATTCTTGATCACCTAAGGAAGACCCCCGCTCACATATCCATTTTGGATTTGCTTAGGTCTTCCCCGATACATCAAGAGATCCTCAACAAAGCCTTGCAGGAAACCCATGTCCCAAACGACATCGACCCCTCACAATTCCAGGCTCTGGTGGGACACTTGGCTCTTTCTCACCACCTCCATTTTAGCCACAATGATATGCCCAACATCGGCACCAATCACAACCGCCCCCTACATATCGAAGTCATAATTGCCCGTCATAAAATAAAAAGGGTCTTGGTAGATAATGGCTCTGCCCTTAATCTATGTACTTTGAAGTTCATAAAACAGATAGGGTATTCTCAAGCGGACCTAAGCAACCAGATAATTACAATCAAGGCTTATGACAATGCAGAGAGAAATTCAGAAGGCATCATCAGTCTTCCTATACAAGTGGGGCCCGTGCTCCAATATACTACTTGCCATGTCCTTGATCTGGACTTACCGTATAATCTCCTCCTTGGCCGCCCGTGGCTCCATGCTATGCAGGCTGTTCCATCCACATACCACCAATGCCTCAAATTCCCAGTTAATGAACAGGAGGTCACCATTTATGCCGACCCCCAACCGTTTGAGTATTGTCAAGCTTTAGAAGCATCTTTCCCCCATTTACATTATTGTCCTGGGGTCGAAATGGGGACCTCCCACTCGTTATCCTCCAATCCATCATCCTCCACTGTAACAACTGCTCCATCTTCCACTGATCCTATGGTCACAAAAGTTCAGATCATTGACAAAGGGTGTGGCGAGTATGAAATGCATACGGCTCTTAATGTAGCCACCATGCCACCATCACCACATGAGTATGGTCAACCTCCCCATGCTACCCCAAAGGAGGATAAGACTGTCACCTTCAGCGGAAAGAATATTCCTACCACCACCTTCGTATCTCCAAGTATCAAAACAGATGCGCCAGAAGAAGATATAAGTCAGTGGGTCTACCGCGAAGAGCCCGAACCAGAGACTCCTCTAAAGAAATATTTTCAGGAAAAATACCCGTGGCCAACAAAGTTCGTGGAAAAACATAACTACCAAGGTAGAGGCCTAGGTAAAGAGGAACAAGGGCGATTACAACCCATTGATACGCCTAAAATGTGGCATCGAGGAGCGAAAGTAAAAGAGTCCTGAACATCATCTAATACCTCCATTAGTATCACCGTGGACTTATGTCATTAGAAGATGACACCGAGGAGGAATCCATC